>JAODAL010044606.1:0-32713 GCA_025379985.1 Phyllomedusa bahiana | reverse complement strand
CTCCCTAGTCTCTGGTTCAAACTACCTGCCTCAGCCACTATTCTGATGCCGCCACCCGCCTGATGCCACACATCTGCTGACAGTTTCTCCATCTGCCTACCACCATCTTTACCAGGGACTGGTATTGCCACCTACCTCAACACTCTGTCATTGTGCCACTCTATAACCTCATGCTGCTGCTGCTGTTGCTGCTGTGGTCACCTCCACACTGTGTCATTGTGCCAAACTCTCTGACCTCATGCTGTTGCTCCTGCCGCCGTCACCTCAAATCTCTGTCATTGTGCCACTCTGTGGCCTACTCCTTTTTTGCCACCTCCAGAATTTCATTGTGCCACTGTCTGACCTCATGCTGCTGCTGTGGCGCCGTGCTGCCATTTTGTCCTCCCATTTTCTGTTCAGTCTGGATTGTGCCACTGTTTGACCCCAATCATGCTGCTGACTGTGGCTGGACTGCCGATGTGCCCTCTCAACTGGTCATTGTGCCACTGCCTGACCTCATGCTGCTGCCTGCCGTGACCCCCACTTCAGTCATTGTGCCACTCTGTGGGCTAATACTGTTTTGCCACCTCCAGAATGTCATTGTGCCACTGCCTGACCTCTTTGCTGCTGCCGCCGTGACCTCGCTTCTCAGTCATTGTGCCACTCCTGTTGCTTCTCACTGTTTGGCCACGTCCAGAATGTCATTGTGCCACAGGCTGACTCATGCTGCTGCCGCCGGTGACCTTCCGCTCTCAGTCATTGTGCACTCTGTGGCTTCTCCCTGTTTTGCCACCTCCAGGAATGTCCTTGTGCCACTGCTCGACCTTCTTCACTGCTGCTATGTTGTGACCTTCCACACTGTGTGATTGTGCCACTCTGTGGGCCTTAATAATACTGTTGTCGCCACTCCAGAATGTCATTGTTGCCTCATTGCCTGGACTATGTGCTGCTGATTGTGCCTCCACACTGTGTGATTGTATGCCACTCTGTGACCTAATACTGTTTTGCCACATCCAAAGTCATTGTGCACGGCCTGACCCTTCAAGCTGACTGCGCCAGTGACCTCGCTCTCAAGGTCATTGTGCCACTTGTGGCTCTCTGTTTTTGCCCCTACAGAATGTCATTGTGCCACTTGCTGACCTCATTGCTGCGCCGCCAGTGACCTCGCTCTCGTCATTGTGCCCACTTGTGGCTTCCTCCGTTTTGCCACCTACAGAATGTTCATTGGTTCCACTGTCTGACCTCATGCTGCTTCTGCCGCCGTGACTCTGCTCTCAGTCGCATTGTGCCTTCTGTGCCTTCCTCCTGTTTTTGCCACCTACAGAATGTCCATTGTGCCACTGCTGACCTCTGCTGCTGTAGTGGCTGCCGCCGTCACCTCACATCTGTCATATGTAGGCCACTGAGCTCTCAGCATGTTTTTTACCAGCTTTTGTGGCATGGGACTTTATCAGGCTACATTCCCGCTTCAGTTTTTTTGTCTGGTTTTGCCCTCTTAAGTGCCCAGGGCAATTTTATCGTAAGCGATTCTAAAAAGCATTGGGCGGCAGTCATCAGCGTGTCATACTAAAACACAACGTTGTATGAAAGACCAAACCAAGCTCGCCTCTGCATTATTTAAGCATGGCACAACGTTCTACAGCCCCTGCAGGCTCTGTGCAGCTGGAAATAGCTGCTTTTTAATGCGATTTGTGCCGAAGTAATTCGGAAAGAAACGAATTTTGTCGGAAAATTCGGCGAAGTGACCGAATCGAATTTTTGAGAAATTCGCCCATCTCTAGTGCTAATACTTTTGGCCACCACTGTAAAGCATGTGAAAGGAGCCAGCCAAACACTAGGGTGACAAGTGGGTGTCCCCAGAGTGAGGAGACATGACTAAAAAATTAGAAAGCTAATGTTTCACTTTTGCGCAAGGCGTGTCAGTGTTATTGTGTAGTTAGATGGTGTAAATACACAAAAAGTCGGTTTGCAATTTTCGCCTATTTAATGCACAATAATATTTGGAAATTAATTTTATGAAACACCTGTCAGGTTAAAATTCTTATGACACACCTCACAATTTCCCTTGAGGTTGTATTTTTTAAAATGGAGTCACTTTTGGTGTTTCACAAAGTCAGTGTACATTAGTGTAATTAACCACAATAGGCTTGCCGAGCACATGGCTGCTATGTGTTGTCTAAGGCATGCGAAATTGGACAGGTAAATCTTAGGGTGACATGTGAGGTGTCGCTAGAATGAGAAGACATGGAATAAAAATTAGGAATATAATTTTTCAGCTTTGCACAGTGGATGCCAATGTTATAGTGTAAAGGTGTTGCATAAATACAGGATAATTGGGAATCTCACCTCATACCTCTACATGCATAATTTATAGAAAAAAGAAAACAATTTTGGGATCGAAATGCACACTGCACCCCTAGATGAATTTCTCAAGTGGTATAGTTTCCAAAATGGGGTCCCTTTGGGGTTATTTCCCCTGTTCTGACACTAGGGGAGCTCTGCTGATTCAACCAGTGAGGTCAAACTGCACACTATAGCCATAGATGAATTCATGGAGGGATGTAGTTTCCATAAACAGTTCACTGTTGGGGATTTACTCTGTTCTGAATATTGGGGGGCTCTACTTATGCAACTTGAGACCCTTCAACTATCCCAGCTTATTCAGCACTTCAAAAGCCAAATAGTGCTCCTTCACTTCTGATACCCAAATGTACTTTATGACCACATATGGGGTATTGCCTCACTCATAAGAAATTGCGCAATAGGTTTTGTGGTGCCTTTTCTCCTGAATTTCATGGAATATGAAACATTTGGAACTAATTGTGTTTTTTTTTGGGAAAATTGGTAGTTTTTAATTTTCACAACCTAATTCTAAAAATTTCAGTTAAAATTTTGTGGGGTCAAAATGCATAGTTTACACCTAGATAAATTTGCTGATGGGCTTAGTTTCCGAAATGGGGTCACTTTCGGGAGATTTCCTCTGTTCTGTTACTTAAGGGCCCTGCTAATGCAACATGAGGGCTTCTGACAATTTCAGCTTATTTTGCACTTCAAAAGCCAAATAGTGCTCCTTCCCTTCTGAGACTCACCACAGGTCCTAAATGTACTTTATGACTACATATGGAAAATTGCCACACCTGGGAGAAGTTTTACATCAGATTATGGGATGCTTTTTCTCCTGAATTTCTTGTGAAAATGAAATATACCAAATGTGTAATTTATTGAAAAAAAAAATCATTTTCATTGCTTACTTACACAAAAATCTGTGAAACACCTGTGAGGTCAAAATGCACACTGAACACCTTGATGAATTTATTGAGGGGTGTAGTTTCCAAAATCGGGTCACTTTCTGGGGATTTACTCTGCCCTGGATCTTGGGGGACTCTGTTAATGCAACATAAGGTCCTCCAACCATTCCATCTTATTCTTCACTCCAAAGGCCAAATAGCACTCCTGCCCTTCTGAGACCCACTTAGCCTCCCAAATTTTGCATCAGATTATGGGGTGCTTTTTCTCCTTTATTTCTTGTGAAAATGAAAAAATTGGCATTAAATGTGTAATTTATTAAAATAAAATTAAATTTCCATGGCCTATTTATACCAAAATCTGTGAAACATAAGTGAGGTCAAACTGCACACTATACCCATAGCTTAGAGATGGGCGAATTGATTATAACGAAGTGGACTTCATTTAGAATTTCAGCAAAACTTCGGTTCTCCACGAAATAGAAGCTTGGGGTAATTTGCGGGAATGAAGCGTGTTTTTTATTGCTAAAATGGCCGCAAGCACATGGCGTGACAAGGGGCAGAGAACGCTGGGAGGAAGAAAGGAACACCCTCAATGACATGTGCAGAGATGAAGCCAATCAGAGACCGGCGGGCTTCTGTGACGTCACAGCACTATATAAGTCAGGACGCGACGCTGACAGTTCACAATCCTCTCTCTTTGCTGTGTTGTAGCTGCTGCATCTCCAGTAGCTGAGATCTCACACAAAAGAACTAACTTTTATATAGCGATTTTTGGGGGGTGTCACCGGTTTTCTCGGAGACTTCTTCTCTTACGTTCCGCACAGTTCTCTCGTTCTCTCCTGGCATAAACATCTTGCTGCTGCTGCTCTGACCTCAAACACAGCAAATTGCTGATTAAGGGGTGGGGGGGGGGATATCAGCTGCCTAGACAGTGTTCTGTATTTGCTAATCCATTGTAAAAGATACTGCTTTTATCAGAGACTGCTCCTCTTCCGTTATCATTTTGTTTCAGTTTGTGGAGTATTGTCATTCAAGTCCTGGGTGAGTCTAATTCTGCCCCATATACATTTCAATTTCACCTGTTCATTTTTGGAGCGCATTTTATATCCAAGGGTTAATTAAGCCTGTTAGTGCTTTTCTATTAAGTAAAATCAAGTGTGTTTTTAAACGCCACATAAGTGTAAATTTTGTTTTGGTAATTTCAAGAGCGCATTTTATATCCAAGGGTTAATTAAGCCTGTTAGTGGTTTTACATAACTAAATTTTTCCTGGTCATTTGTGGAGTGCATTTTAAATCCAAGGGTTAATAAAGCCTGTTAGTGTCTTTCATATTCAGTAAAATACAGCGTGTTTTTCTATACCACATACCACTAAATTTTTCTGGTCATTTCAGGAGCGCATTTTATATCCAAGAGTTAATTAAGCGTGTTTGTGCTTTTATATTCAGTAAAATACACGGTGTTTTTAAACGCCGCATGCAAGTAAATTTTTCCTGGTCATTTGTGGAGCGCAATTTATTTCCAAGGATTAATTAAACGTGTTTGTGCTTTTATATTCAGTAAAATACACAGTGTTTTTGTATACCACAGACGAGTAAATTCTTTATGGTCATTTCTGGAGCGAATTTTATATCCAAGGGTTACCCAAGCCTGTTAGTGGTTCTTTTGGGATCAAAATACAGGTGTGTATTTATCATATACAGTATCTTCATTTAAACAGAGTCTGTAAATTATTGAACAAACAGTATGTCAGACAGAGAGGTGGCAGGCTCTTCACATGGGAGTGGCAGTGGCACAAACATTCCTTGAGCAGGCACAGGTCGCATCACAGTAATGGGAGGTCGCAGCGGGGTCACTCGGTGTGGCCAGAACTGCCGGTGTCATGTAGTGGACCTGTGTTGATCAGCAACCCAAGGGTTCTTGATTGGTTGAGTAGGTCCATCAACTTCATCCCAGAGACACTGACAACCCTAGCCAACAGTCGGTGGGTTTCGTCAGTTTACAACTCGGGGTTGGCAGGGCCCCGGGAACAGTCAGCGCCCTCACCTAACCACAACCCGCCTTTGTCCCGTTCGGGTCCCTCAGCCAGAAAACTAGTATGTGGTCTGGGCTCAGCGCCACTATACAGTGAGGATGAACAATTTGAGGACAGTCAGCAGCTACTTGGCAGCGAAGAAATGGGGCCAATACCCCCTGCTTCTTGCAGTATTGATGTGGAGAGTGGCATGGGAGGTTTTTGGTGAGTGGTCAGCCTCTGTATTCCAAGACCGTTGAGGAGGACAGCAGTGAAGATCATACACTCATGAAGTATGAACTTCCAGTTTCTGCGTTACACCAGTTTGTTCAAATGCAGCGTATGGATCTTGAACTGAAGGAGACCATAACTACAGGGAATTTTTTTTAGGTGCTTATTTTGCATTCTGTGCCATTGTTCATGGAATTCAGTACAAAACTTGAATGGGACAGAACAATAAAGAAGCAAAAGCAAATGCTGTAAAACTGGCTTTGGATGAACTTCTTCAGTATGAAGAATGTGAATCGTATGTCCAACTTACAGAAAGTAAAAACATAAGTCCTTCTGGAGGCCCTCCCTGTTACCGGTGGAACAAATTACATCCACACAGATTTCATGTGGTTTAAGAAAGCAAGTTGATAAACGTTCATTTGTTTCATGACAGATAACACAGGTGATAAAGGAAAAGTTTGCTGAACTTGTATCTAGTGCCCAATTTTGAAAGCTGGGGAAAATTCTTTAGCTGCATTTGTAATGGAAAAGGCTCCTCACACAACCGCCTCTAAGACTAAAAAATAAAATAATTACTAATAATAATCTTTAGACCTATAGAGAAAGAGTTTTTTTTCCTTCAGCCTCATCTGTATAATCCGTGTACCGTACCTCTTGCCTCCGTCCCTTGACGACGAACCATTGCCGCCTGTCCTGCCCTTTACCGCCTGTCCCCGACTCCGAGTTTGCCTTAAACGATTTTATACCACGCTGCACCTCGGTTCCCAAACCGCAAGCAATCACGTCAGGGTGGGCGAGACCTGTTAGACTACCGCCGCAGCAAGTCCATCCCACTTTGCGGCAGGCTCTGGTGTCCGCTCCCTGGCGTGGCTATTGCCATCGCTTGCGGTGGTCCAGTGGACCCAATACCGCTGTCTGTGACAACATGAAGCAGTGGAATGACGTTATTCATCCCGTAGTCTGGCACTGACAAAAAAACGTGTCCCATGAAAGGACCTGAGCAAACGGAAAGGTGTCAGGGCATGAGCGCCACTGGCCCAACATTAAAATTACACAGGGTTGTACCTGTCCACTTGGACATAAATTTAAATCATTAATTTTTCCTTTCTCTGTTCATAGGTTTTCCAACATATGGAAGGCTGGAATTCCAACGTTTGGAATGTCACATATCGCCTATGTTGGGGGAGGCCGGTGTGCCGCTGCAGCTTTTAAGGGAGGGTGTGCTTGGCGATGTAAGACGGCTGGAAGTGCATGCAAAGTTTCCTGGCCATTTTAAGAATGTCTTCCAGATGGGTGAAGACTTGAACAACCAGATTGAACATGTATGCCATGCAGAGAGCATGGCTCAACCCTACTCTACGCACCGACACATTCTTCCATCGTCTGTCACAATGGTCTAATTTCATTGTCGGGAGAAAGCCACAAATCAATGTCATCTTGCATGACCCAGCATTTCCCCCGTGTGTGACTTCGTTGGCCGGAAATATCCTGTCCATTGGATCTCAAAAATCGTTAATGCCTTTCTTTTCAAAAATTTCCCCTGTATCAATTTTTTCCTCTGTTAATATATTTATTACTGTTCATCAATTTCCCCCTGTTCATCAATTTCCCCCTGTTAATATATTTATTCCTGTTCATCAATTACCCCCTGTTCATAAATTTTCCCCTGTTAATATATTTATTCCTGTTCATCAATTTCCCCCTGTTCAATAATTTCCCCCTGTTAATCTATTTATTCCTGTTCATCAATTTCTCCCTGTTCATCGGTTCCTGTCTGCCGGTGTACCCGATCTTTTCTCACGTTTTCCTGACCTCGAATCTCCGCCGCCTGCCCTGACCTGTTGGCTTGACCTTTGTCTACGAGTTTCGTCTTACGATTCGGTACCTCGCTGCGCCTCGGCTGCCACCACAAGCTAGTCGCACCAGGGGTAGAGACCTGGTAGGACTCCCGCCGCAGAAAGTCCATCCTGCCTTGAGGCGGGTTCTGGTGAAAACCGGGACCTACTTAGACCCCGCTTTCCCCGGCGTGGGCCCCTACCAAACCGCTTGCGGTGGTCCCGAGAGCCACTACCCGTGTCGTACAATGGCAAAAGTGAATGCCAAGTTTTCCTGGGCCCGTTCTTTGAATGGTGCAGAGTCCACCCTTGAAAAGGGAGGGACTTGCAGTGCCACCAACTTGGAAGGAGCACAGTCAGCTTCTGCACTTAGAGATGGCTAGACGCATACTGCTGTCTCTTGGCAATCGTCTCGGTGAACGACTGCTGGCACCATGAGTGCCGAGGAGCAGGAGTATCTAGACCGGTAGATGATGTCATAGACAGGGAGTTGTCTTCGGCAGAGGTGGTGAAGCCTTGACTGCCTGAAATGGGAGGGCTTTCCACTGGGTTGCTGCTGTGTTGGGACAGGATGGACCCACCACAAAACTGAAACACATTAAATTGGTGACACTGCATGATGTTGATGCAGGGCCGTGGTGCCAACATTAGGTCCCTGGTCACGCTTTACTTTCTGCCCACAGATTCTACATATAGTTATGTTCAACCCTCCTCTGGTGTCTCATCAAAAAACTGGCTCACCGCCGAGTAGGTGATTATACCACCAAAGCTTCGCACTGACTGACTGTTACCGCCGCTGACTCGGTGAGCCCCTGTGCCTCTACTTTCTGGGACCTGCAAAGTGGGTGGTCTAGATCGTGGCCGTGTGGCTCCCAACCTCGCACTGCTGCCGACCTGCTGACTCCCGGCCACACTACCGCTTTACGGGCTGCGCCGCTGCCTGACACGCAAGCTGCCGCTCTCTTCTCCCAATGATTGGTCTGGACACTGTTGGTCTGGGTCAGCTCATAGCATCACATGGCTTTCAAAACCACCAGTATGCTGATGACACCCAACTTTACATCTCCGGTCCAGACATTAACTCTCTACTGTCCAAGATCTCCGATTGTCTTTCGTCCAAATCCTCCTTCTTCTCCTCCCGTCTCCTAAAACTTAATGTAGAGAAAACGAATGCTTCCAGGGCTGGAAATGGGGAGAAGGGTAAGGGGACCGGGGTAGGGCGCCACTTCATCCCGGGAGAAAAGGGGACACAAGGAGGCTGGGGGTGGCTGAATTTTCCATTTGGGGGGGACTTTATGCCTTGTTTTAACTAGGGCATCTTACCTTGTCCCAGCCCTGCTTGCTTCACCCGGCTCCGAAGTGCGATCGACTACATCGATTAGTGTTTGTCTGTCAACGCCATCCACCTTAACGGTGTCGCTGTACAAAGCCTGACCACTCACAACATAACCCCCCATTGCAACTCTCTTGATCACTATTTGTCCGCTTCTGCAAGAAGCAGCTGATGCCTTCCCCACCTCTTTGCTGCCCACTGTCCTCAAATAGTTGGTCCTCACTGTATAGCGGCACAGTGGCCACAGCACATAGTAGTTCTCTGGGTGTGGGAAGGGAACGGGACAGAGGTGGGTTGAGGACAGGTGAGGGCCCCTCACCTGCTCACGGGACATGCCAAATAAGGGTTGTGTCTGACAAACCCACCAACTCTTGGCTGGGGTTGTCAGATGTAATCTGGGAGAAAGTGTATGACCTAGTGTGTGGTCAACACATGGCCGCTAGATGACACCGGAAGCTTTGGCCTCGCAGGGTGACCCCTGCTGTGACGTCCCCTTACTGTGCTGCGACCTGTGGCGGCTCCAGGAACCTACTATTGTGTTCTTTGACGCTATGGTAGGATCTTAGCCCTCAGCTTGTTTTTTTCCAGCTGGCGCTGCCATGACTTTATCAGGCTGCATTCCCGCTTCAGTTTTTTGGTCAGTTTTGCCCCTGTAAGTGCCCAGGGAATTGAAGAGTGAAGCGATTCTAATAGCGGCGGCAGTCATGTGCATGTCATACTAAAACACAGCATTGTATTAAGACCAAACCAAGCTCCCTCTGCATATTTAAGCATGGCACAATTTTCTACAGCACCCTACAGGCTCTGTGCAGCCTGGAAATAGCTGTTTTTTAATGTAATTCGTCCCGAATTAATTCGGGACGAAAATAATTTTGTCGGGAAATTCGACGAAGTCGGCGAATCAAATTTTTGAGAAATTCGCCCATCTCTACCTATAAAGTTGTGAAACTGTCGGGCCTTCTTGATCCGACGGAGAGTAAGGCTTTGTGTCCGCATCTGTGTCCGCCTCCTCCTCCGTTACTGCTGGGACCTGCTGTTTCAGAGTGTCCAAGACTTGTGACAGAACTAAGATCACCACAATGCTCATGCTGACAAGGGCATTGTCTGCACTGATCATTTTGGTGGCTTCTTCAAAACTCACAAGGATGGTGCAGAGCTCTTTCACCTGCCTCCACTCTAGGTGGCTCAACACCCTGAGGTCCGCACCGCTTCTTGTCAGGCCATGTGTCACTTCGTACTGCATAATGGTATTGCGGTGCTGCCACAATCGCTAGAGCATGTGGAGGGTGGAATTCCAGTGTGCTGCCACGTCAAAAATGAGACGGTTGACGGGGAGGCCAAGATGACGCTGTAACGCAGCCAGCCGGGACGAAGCAGGGTGTGAACGGTGGAAGTGTGAGCTCAGACCTCGAGCCTTCCTCAGCAGGCAGTCGAGACCCAGGTAGCGCTTTAGAAATTTATGGACGACAAGGTTCATGAAGTGTGCCAGGCAAGGGATGTGCTCCAGCCTACCGATCTTATGGGCGGCCTGGAGATTTCACCCGTTATGGCACACCACATTGCTGGGCACAAGGTTTTTGTCACCCAGCCACCGTCTCATTGCGCATAGCCGTCCACAGCTCTTGACCTATGTGTTGACGGTCTCCAAGACAGATTAATTTCAACATTACCTGGTTTCTCTGGGCACGTGATGCTATCCGTGGACCTTGGGGGAAAGAACCCTGCACCATCCCTGCAGTTTTGAAAAGTGGGTGCCGAGCCTGAAACCCACCGTCATCACCAGAGACATCCACCCAGCTCACCCAGTGAGCTGTCACAGAGATATAGCGGCCTTGACCGTGCTTTCTCGTCCATGTATCGGTGGTCAGATGGACTTTACCAGACACAGATGCAGACAACTGGAGATTTTAGATGACACGTGGCTGGCAAGGCAGGGACGGCTTTTCGGGAAAAGAAATGCCTGCTCGGCATCTGGTATTGTGGGCAGACAAGGGTCATGACATGGCGGAACCCATCTGTGTACACAAGACGGAAAGGCAACATTTCAAAGGCCAAAAGCCTGGCAATGCCGACATTCAGGCTTTTGGCTTTGGGATGGTTTGGGTTAAAGTGTTTCTTCTGTTCCCACACCTGGTACACGGAAGACTGGCTGCTAGACTGGCCGCTGTACGGTGTGCAGGTCAAAGTGGTGGAAGGAGAAGGGGTAGGCAGTGTCACTGGTGGTGCTGGTGGTACTCGGGCGACGGTGGAGACTGAAGCGGAGGCTGATCCTTGCTCATGCTGCTGAGGGACATGGGCAGCAGAGGATTGCTTGGTCTTGGAAGTTGCGGAGGAGGAGGAGGCAGAGACAGAGTGTGTGACAGTGGTTGGAAGCCCAGGACCAGTGTGGCCTTTTTTCGCCAAGTGATCACTCCAATTCAACTCATGCATTCGCTGCATGTGACTAGTCATGTTGGTGGTGGTTAAACACTTTAGATTCTTCCCTCTACTGACGCGTTTATGGCAAATGTGGCATATGACGTCACTGGGCGAATCTGAGGCTTTAATCGAAAAAGGCGCAGGCTTCAGAGGTCCTCGACCTTTTCAACGGCGATAAGCGAGGAGCGGTGTTTCTGCTGCCACCACTGATCGTGGCTGGCGGTGTAATCTCTGCGGACTATTGCGACCGCCCTATCCCTTTTTGAGGCCGAACCCATACTGACACTACCCCATCGTCTTCCTCCTCATCCACTGATGAAGCGCTTGCAAGCAAACTCTGCTGAAAAGACCATGTTGGATCCGCAATGTCATCATCATCATCACAGGTGAATTCCTCGTCCTGACAGTGTACATCCTGGAGCTGCGGGCTACAAGCCACAGGCACTGCAAAGCGTCGCCGACCGCTCGGGATTTGTGCCGACTGACCAGCTTCCTTCTCCTCCTCTAATGGCATCAGCGATTGGGCATCAGAGCAGACAAAATCATCCTCTTTGGCCTCTTGATCTTTAGAAATGCTTTCTGACCCCCACTGCATTGTGTTTTCAAAGAGGTCTTCAGAAAATGGATTATCCACAGTGGTGGGTACACAAATTGACATTTGGCCTGCCTTCGCTTCAGGTTGGACGGATGCTGACAATGATGATGACGACATTCGTGGCCGTGACTGGGAGGACGAGGAGGTAAAACCGAAGGATGCAGGTTGCGTTAACCACTGAAGAACAGATTGGCAACGCTCTTCATTACTGAGATTCACAGGGAACCGACCCAGCAATGACAGGCGTCAGGGTTCTGCATCTGACGATGTGCTGCCTTGCGTGGTGTCCGCAGCAGTGGAAGGAGCACCTTCTCGTACCTCTAGCACCATGTCCTACACCATTCTTTGCTCTCTTACCACCTGTACTTCGCTCCATGTTCAGAAAGATAAAAATTTAGGTATGGAAGAGTTTTTCACAGTCTGTTATTGAGAAAGTGTACTTCAAAGACAGCAAATCACAGGTATTTTTAAATCCTCTAATTCCCAACGGCCAACTAGGATTAGAAACTGAATTGTTTCTATCAAATATCTTTGAAATGCGGTCTGGTGGAAAACCGTAACACCAAATCAACAGAGTTCTTCCTTGAGTCCCAGAGATTTACAACTGCCCAGTAGGGCTAGCAATTAATAGTTTTTCGCAAATAGCGCACTTGTACAATAGTTTGTTGAAAACTGAGACGCAGAGAGTGCAATATACAACTATTGAAAAGTTATACGGATGAGATATGGCGGTTTTACAATGCTGACAACAGGCGCCAGTTACTATAAAATATTTGTAACCAAATTTGCATACAAGTGCGCTATTTGCACCAAACTTAGATGCACGGACTGCCATAGAACTATTTAAATGTTATATGGATTAGATATGGCGGTTTTGGCACCACTGACAACAGGCACTAGTTACTATTAAATATCTGTAACCAAATTTGCGGACAAGTGCGCTATTTGCACCAAACTGAGATGCACGGACTGCAATAGAACTTTTTAAAAGTTATATGGATTAGATATGATGGTTTTGGCACCACTAACAACAGGTACCAGTTATTATAAAATATCTGTAACCCAATTTGCATACAAGGGGGCTATTTGCGACAAACTGGGACGCACAGACACCAATAGAACTGCAAAAACAAAAGGGAAAATTTCTCCTCAGTTGGGAGGTCTGCTGGCCAAAAAGTGTAAAAAACATTGCTATTTCAATGCCAGTTCAGGACAGGACAGGCTGGGCTGCACATCACACCCCCTCCTTTCCGCCCCCCCCCCCTTTTTCCCATGACTGCACACAGCAATAGGTGTTTTTACAAGTCTCTCTCTAAATAAATAAGAACTAAAATTCTCTAATGTAGCTATATCCTAAGCTTCACAGCTACAAGGATGGTTTTTTGTATGAAAAAAGACTGTGTCTCTGAGCTGTGACAACAGCTATTGGAACAGGCAGTGAGACGTGTTGCTCTGTAGTGAGATAGTTTAGGAATGAGACTGATCAGGAAATACAGTCGTATACATAAAGCAAGGTCATGTGATTTTTGCAGCCATTGAGATCCATACACTGCCCACAACTGATGTCGTATACCCCCCTCAATCCCCTCGATGCTCTGAACTGATTGGCTCGCAACCCAAATTACAGGAAACGCCAGCACAGGGGCGGTAGTAAACGTCATAACGATTATCTTTAAGATTTTCACGAAAACTATCGCGTCATCGGAAAATTCCGATAAACGCAAGAATCGTGCCGATTTTCAACTTTTGTCAATAGTATCGCTCATCCCTAATTATGAGAGAAATCATCTAAATAAACCTTGGCTTCCTCTTAAACCTAGCCAGACTCCACTCATAAAATCTGTAAATTGTCGAGGAGGATTTACATTTAACATCAAAACGGACCAAAGATCGGTCAATCTGTTGAGTAAAGCAGCTTTTAAAATTTGTTAATTATTGTTTTATTTTCTTGTTTAAATCTTTAGCAATTCCGTGCTTTCTTGGGAAGCCAGTTATGGAAGTAGCAGAGTGTAGCTCGATTTCACGGCTTTCTTTGCTATCTGCTCTTATTTGTAAACAAAAAACAGTGAAAATCTTGAGATAAGGGCTTGTTGACGTGGAGTTTACACTCCGTGTTACAAGCGCTTTAGGGATCTGTCATGGGGTCCGCTCTGTCGGTCCCCAAGACGGATCTAAACAATTAGCAGTGAGATTGACATGCAATTCTTTTCAAGACGGACCCGAGCTGCGCTATTGAAACACGCAGCGGCATTCTCTCATGTGAGCGCCGCTGCGTGTCCGGCATAGACAGCAGTGATAATCTCACTGCTAATTGTTTAGATCCGTCTTGGGGACCGACAGAGCGGACCCCAAGATGGATCCCTAAAGCGCTTGTAACATGGAGTGAAAACTCCGTGTGAACAAGCCCTAACTTTCTGTGCCATGATATCACGGTGCTGAAGAAATTCCATGAAACACTGATGTGTCATCCAAATCTTAATTGAACAGGAGAACACACCTACCTCATTTAGTTTCTGGATTTGATGGAGAAGGAGCCCGGAAGCCATAGCTGCCTGACTGCTATGAGCTGCTTACAGTTTCAATGGCAACAAAGTTCCTTCCCCATCATCTCCAGATATAAACTGAGGAAGGTGTATTTTTAGCCGAAACATTTTCTCTCTAATCTAAATTACAACTGAATGTGCACATGACCCTGTACATTGCAGAATTTTGCTTTCGTAAGTTCAATAAAATTAGAAAATGCATAATTTACGCTGTGAAATTTCTTCAACACTGTTGTGGGATTGGATTTCTATCCACTGAGCACCCGAGGCTCTGACAGGTGTCAACACCTCATTACTCATGACATGATGTCATGGTGCATCATCTGTCAAGTTAAAATTTACTAAATCTGTATGTCCTAACAAGGATTATCACAGGTCAGGGCTGGCCCTTATCACCATCCAAGAGAGAGGGGAAGACCTTTGTGTGATTATATAAAATTGGTATAGAGACTGGAATTACAAGGGTTATATGGGCAGCATTGGAGTTTATCGTGATCCAAGACATTTCTATGAGGTGGTAGTTGTCGATCACAATCATTCACCCTGCGTTGTCATGCTGCACAGCTGATGTTCCCACACAAACCCATGGTGCAAAGAACCGACTCCCTGGATCATACATTAAGGAGAGGTCATCATGGTGACGCACTGTCCTCTTAAACTGCTAAATCAAAAGAACTTTGCAATATGACTTTGTATTTTATTGACATACTTTGCTGTTAGTGATACGTGAGTTCTCCTGATCCTCAGGTGCTGCCACTGTTTGTAGAAGGTGACTGCATCACACAAAAAACACTAGACAAATAAATTACAAGGAATCAGATGTTTGAACAGTATTTCTTTAAGTATATTGAAATTTTATTAAACTGTACTGAATTGTATGCAACTGACAAACATTTACCTTGGTATACATTATATATTTTATAGGTTTCTAATTTTTTTAAAGAAAAAAGTGGCTTATCTAACAATGTGCCATACTGTGCCAGAACATAGCCATGCCATACATTACATACTTACAGATTCTACACAGTGCTAAACAGTTGTCACATATTGTTAAAGTGTGCACACATACGAGAAAACAAGCAACACCACCTGCACCCAGACTGCACAGAATGTAAAGCTAAATTGGTCCTAATCAGCTGTAGAAAGAGATCCAAGCCATGTTGGTTTCCATAAGATTGCATGGTGTGCCCAGCCATACTGTTAATAACCGGTTCATACACATCAAGGTGCACAAGATTATGGAGGATCCTGAGTATAAAGGATTATTTTCTACACGGTTTTATAAATAATTATTGTATTTTACAGGAATTTTCACATGTTGTTGCCAACTGAAGTTTTACACTAACTGATGAATTTGTAGTGCTTATTGATTGATTTTTTTCTCAACCTCACTTATTTAGTCCTGCTAAACATTTCTTTTATGTCAGTGAATGATGAGCAGGAGCTAGCTGGCAAATAATAGCCTAGGGACAAACACACAGCACTGGCCCATGAGTAGTGTCCATACTAACCTGTTTATTTCCATCTGTTGTATAGAGGCGGCATAGGTAACTGGGATAAGTGATATTATGATAAATGACCAGCCATACACATGCATACTGTAAGGCCTGGGCTTCTTTTTCAAGGGATCTACATTTTATGTGTATGAGTACATGCCGACTGATGACAAGATTGTTTGTGAGATGTGTGCATCCTCTAAAATTCAACACGTTGCTTTATATGGTTGCACATATCAATATGCTCTTTCTTTCCCCCATCCAGTTGAGTGTCACTTGCTGTTTCATATCCTCTTCTTGCTGTACCTGATGTGTTACGTGGGTTCCCCAAATACTGTTTTTCAGACAATAGACCAGGTAAAAAGATCAGTGTCAAATAGATAATGCCCCCTGTCAGGACTGGGACAATGTATTCTGGTTCCCTAGGCAAATAGGGCAAATTAGCGCTCAATGGAAAATTTTGCCCACTCCACACCACCTTATACCCCCTTCCTGCCTAGGATGAAGTGGCGCCCTAGGCAGTCGCTAACCTTCGCCTACCCGTCATCCCATCCCTGCCCCAAGTTGTGCTGTAGACATTGGTTGTGCCCAAGGAGGAGAGAGTGTATCACGCAATGAAAGTTTTATCATAGGTGCCCTGCAGAGTAAAAGTAACCCCTTTTGAACACCACAAAGTAAAAGTAGTATAATTAATGTTCCAGTCTTTTCCCATGCTGCCTTTTCTCAGACTGTTCCCCAGTTACAGACTACACTCTCTGCCGATTTCCCTTCTAAATTACTTCTCATGCCCCCGGTATCCACAGACTGCTTTAAATTCCACCTCATTCTTAGATTTCTCGCCATGTCTTCTTCATAACGGAGACAGCTTTCTCATGCCCTTTCTTTCTCATCCAGATGTTTTTCTACCCCTATTTCTCATAGAGGTTAATTTCAATGCCCCCTCTCAACTATACTGCTGTCAATGCTCCCAATTCACATACATTTCTCATTGTGCTCACATATGGACTGCTTCTCATTCCCCTCTCACACACAGATTGCTCCTTATTCCCCATGTAACAATGCTATCCCTGCAACCATCAAACAACACACATAGGCTATTAGTCAAAGTGCTCCAAATTCTTCTTATTTATATTATCTCAATGTATATACTTATTATTAAATATATGGCAATGAGACAGATATAAACCTGAAATTAGATTCCTGTAAATGTCCATAGAGCTGGTTGCAGCATGCAGCAGAGTTGTGCACTCACCAGCTCTTAAGCTCAGCCAGCTCTATGGACATTTAAA
The DNA here is from genome assembly GCA_025379985.1 of Phyllomedusa bahiana. Lineage (NCBI taxonomy): Eukaryota > Metazoa > Chordata > Amphibia > Anura > Hylidae > Phyllomedusa > Phyllomedusa bahiana. The sequence continues at coordinate 15,733 of JAODAL010044606.1, read as the reverse complement.
GGAACTTAGAAAATCTGAAAAGATTCCAAAAATATGGGCAGATGTACTTTCAGGTTTATTTCTCCTTATTATCTCCTTGCCATATTTTTGATAATAAGTGTATGCATTAATATAAATACTGTAAGAAGAATCTAGAGAATTTTTGACTAAGTAATACGGGATGTTGTTTGATGTAGTAATACGGGATAGTGATAGGACCCTGGTCTAAAGCCTAAATAGTGGACTTAAAGTCAAAGTAAAAAAAAAAAAAAAAAATTTGAACGTGTAAAAAATTTAAAAAAAAAAATAAAAAATTCAAATCACCCTCATTTTGCCATTTTACAAATAAAAAAAATAAAATAATAAAAAAGTTACACATATTTGGTATTGTTGTTTCCAAAAAAATGCTATCTGTTGAAATAGGACAAAATTAATCCCATACGCTGAACACAGTAGCAGAAAAAAAATCCAAACTCCAAAATTGTGGGTTTTTTGATCATTTCATGTCCCCTAAAAAATTGGAATAAATTTAATCAAAAAAGTTGCATGTATTTCAAACTGGTAGCAATAAAAAGTGCACTTCAGCTGCAAAAAAATACCCCTCACTCAAGTCCGTAGGTTTTAGTACAAAAAAGTTATTGGTGACAGAAAATGGCGCCCCCACAAAAATGTCAAAAATAAAAAATGTTAGGAATTTTATTTTACGGTACCAAAACATAAGGGAAACCGTACATGTCTGGTATTTATGGATTTGAATCAACTTGTGAATTGTAGATAACACATCATTTATACCAAAGATTGAATGATGTAAAAGCAAGACACCCGCAAACATGGCGCAAGTATGTTTATTTTCACTTTTTGCCCCACTTACAATTTTTTTTGCGATTTTTCCAGTAAATTCTATGGTAAGATGAATGACACTATTAGATAGTATATCTTGTCCTGCAAAATATTGTAAAAGCCCTCATATGTCTATGTAGATGGGAAAATAAAAAAAAGTTATGTCTCTGGGAAGGCTGGGAGGAAAAAACGAACATGAAAAAAAAAAATCGGCCTCAGGGTTAAAATCCCTTCTGAATTCCCTATTGTATGGCTCAACAAGGATCTTTTTTAAAATTCATTACAAAACAAGTAATAGACAAGATTCTGGGATTTTTCCACTGTCTCTTTATCAGTAATACAGAGCAGTTTATTTGAAGATCATGTTTACTTTTTTTATCCCACATGATCCCATAGTTCATGACGATAATAAATCATAATGTTATCAGTTATTCTTATTAACATACTTTGTAGATTGATTCCTAGTACTGATATGAAGCCCTTGAGCTCCGGTGTAGAGGCAGTCACCCCGTCTGTGAGACAGACAAGATTAGACCATGGATTCTGGTCATTGTAAATTCTATCATATACACGGCTATGATCCCAGAAAACATCTGGAGCATTATTTGTCAGAAAAAGATGGAGCTGTTTTTCGAGAGGACGCCTTAGTATTTCCCATTGAAAATCTGAAAAAAATCTTCACAGAGGGTATGTATCATGCTGATTATTTGTTTGGTATTTGGTATTATTTTGTCTACTTTTATTACAGAACAATTTTGTGCATGCAATGCCAACAGAGCCTGATTATCAAAATCACATTGGTTCAGATTTTCTGTTGTGGTTGCACAAGAAAAGTGTATTAAAATGTTCCAAAATGTGGCGCATATTTGGTGCAGCCTGACGAAGACACATTTGTTGTGGGCTTTGGACACTTTTTGCAACCTCTTTGACATTTGGACTTGGTTTAATTAACAGGGAGTGCAAGCACAATGTGAAATGTTGTGCCAAAGACTGCACCGAAAATGCATCAAAATTCAGCAGCTGAAAGTAGGCTAACGAACAATTGGTCTTAAAAAGCAGGACATCTCTAAAGATGCGACAAACGTATTAAACAGCATGAGCCACTGGGATAAATCTGGTGCATATGTCAACTATTTGTTTTATGCTATGTTTTAGAGATCAATAGTAAATGTGGCCCATTGTGTCTAAACCATCACCCTGCTGTCCTTGAGGGAAGGGAAAGAAAACCTCTTTCTCAGTCTTTTTTCTTAACACTTTGATTTTTAACAACTGTATATAACTGACTATAGAACTTGTTTTTGGGTGTTCATGATCAAAGAGGGCAATTGAGGGTTTTTGAGTAAATTAGACTAAAAGTGTATATCACCCCCCTGAGAATGTTGCTGTCTTGTTTTGTTGATTGTGAGATTTTAAAAAATCAGGTCCAGTTATCACAAGAACTAAAATATGTCATGAAAATCAATTTTGAAAAAAGTGACCCAAGGGAGCGCTCATGTATCATTGCCTATAGACATCACAGGTTTTCCAATGAAACTATAGGTGGATCTTTTCAATGACTCTCAGGGAACGTATACTCAGAAAAGCTTAATACTCCCCAATTAGGATTCGTCCAATAATATCGTCCAGGATTTTTTACTCTGCATTTATATAGAGCCAACATATTCCCCATGAGATTGTTCTACCTCACATTAGTCCTTGGTTGGATTTGGAACAAGACCCCAGTGCTGCAGGGTAACAATGTTAAACACAGAGCTATCATGCTTCAGGATAGTTAGGACCTTTTTTCTTATTTATTAACATGGAATCATGAATATCAAAAATATTGCCCTAGAAAGATACCAGATCAGTGAAATAACAAGCTGAAACCTCACCTGTAAATCAGTCATCAAATAAAACCAAGGGAAATGATAACCAGAAAGCAATAACACGTCAAACAGAGATAACCAGGAAAATTTTGTTTATTGCTGCATTTTGTAGTGGACCCTCATCATTAGCTTAAGTTGTTCTGTACTTGGTTTCCCTGTTATTTATATATATATATATATATATATATATATATATAATATATTATATATATATATATATATATATATATATATATATATATATATAGCCAACATATTCCTCAGCACAGTACATAGATTATATTATCTCACATTAGTCCTTGGTTGGATTTTAAACCAGGAACTAATAGAGTTATCCAGGAGTTGTTGAAAGTTATTTTTCATACTAAATAATGGGAAGGATTAGTTAAAAGTCCTCATACCAAAGTCTTAAAGGGGTGTTCTTACCATCCTGCTCTTTATAGTCAGCTTCAGTCACCTACCTTTTAGAGCTGTGAGTGGCTCTACAGCACTAAATTCAGGTAATAGGGTGAAGTCCAGCATCCAAAAAGAAAAAATCTGTGAAAAAAATCAAATCGCATTTTATTCTATTTCCTTTAAAAGAAGAACTGTGTAGGCCCAGTCTCTATTCCCCTTTACTATGATTAAGGGTCTGCAGGGCCTGAAATGCCTAAGGGGGGATGGAGACTGGGCCTACACAGTTCTTCTTTTAAAGGAAATAGAATAAAATGCGATTTGATTTTTTTCACAGATTTTTTCTTTTTGGATGCTGGACTTCACCCTATTACCTTTTTTTTTTTTAACGTTATTTTTATTAGTGCTTTCGACTAAAAAATATAAACAAACAATACCCCCAACATGTGGGAACAACAAAGGGAGATCAGGGGAGGGGGGAGAGATGGGAGGGGAATGTCGGGGAAAGGGTGGATAAAAGTGTGATTAGAAATGCACTTACAATCTGTAAATATGTAAATCTGAACAGAAAAATTATCTAGCAGAAAATAACATGCCATGCCGGGCAGATTATAGAACAATATATCAGAGTTCAAACATATTCAGAACCTAATAACAGAGCAATGTCAGAATCAGACATAAAGGCAGATAGTGTCAGGAGTAAGGCAGTTCCTTTTCATGAAATCTAATTTACTTCAAAGATGATGCCTGGAGCACCCTAGTGGGAAGGAGAGAAAGAGAAAGAAAGAACAAAAAAAAAGGGAGGGGGAGACAGAGGGGAACCGGGAACAGGCATCTAGGGGTGCACGAGTCCCCCCACCGAAGAAGGCGAGAGGAATAGTGACAACAATTGATTGTCAGTCTCCATTCAGCAGGGTGGCTGATTATCTAATATCGGGGGTTGACCTCCAGCAGCACACTCCAAATACCAAGTGGTGTATTGAAAACAAGAGCGTATGCGGGCTTTTATATGATCAGGAAGAATATTAATTATGGGCTGCCAGGTTAGAAAAAATCCTTCAACTCTTGATTCTTTCTGTAAAGAAGCATCCACCCAATCCATACGCAGCAAAAAAGATAATTTTTCTAAAAAGAGCCGTAGTGATGGGTGAGTGGGGCCTATCCACGTTTGGAGTATGGTTTTGCATGCAGCTGCTGAGATGCATGATAATAACTTTTTGGTGTGGGGTGGAACTCACAAATTTGGGTCTAGGATTCCAAAAAGAGCCCACATTGGTGAGAAGGGAACGTCAAACAATGTGTGAGTTCGGACGAAGCGGTATATTCTCCTCCAGAAGGATTGATTAATTGGACAATTCCAGAAACAATGGAATAAATCCGCAATGCTCTCCCCACATCTAGCACAGGCTGGTGAAGGGGTACCTCCCATCAAAAAATTACGGTGTGGTGATATATAACTGCGGTGTAGAATTTTTAAGGACATCTCCCAATAAGAAATGCTAGGGATATGTTTAGTTAGTCGGGATTGTGCCACTAATAAATCTTCAATATGTAAATTAGGGATATCGAAGGTCCATCTTTTAGGGCTTGAGGGTCTAGATCCATATTCTAATATTGACCTAATATTTAAATGAAACTTGGAGACAAGACCTCGCGGGCCAGGAGCCCTGGAGAGCAAACCAAGGATCGTGCCTTCCCAAGTCAGTTGCCCCAAAGACCTAGTCACCACCAGTGCATAACTTTGTAGTTGCAGAAAATGGAAAGGGTGTGAGCGTATGAAATCAAATTTAATGCAAAGTTGATTAAAGGACAACAACTTCCTTTCCTGAACATCTACCAGATCTCCTACCTTTAGTGAGGCCCCTATCGGACCAGTATTTAAAAAGTGAGTGGGCTTTGCCTTTCTGTAAGGCGGGGTTATGAAGAAATCTGAGGCCCAGGGAAAACTCCGCTGATAGACCCTGTTGTCTACGAATGGCACGCCATGTCTTCCAAGAAGCCATGAACAATGGGTTCTCTCTAATCTCCTGAGGTAGAGCACCATACAAAAGATGTAAAAGATTTATCAGGGAGGTAGGGGGGTATAGTTGTGCCTCCAAGTCTCCTGGCGTGAAAATATTTGATCCCGTTATCCAATCTTGTAGGACACACATGTTGGCAGCAAGGTTGTAAAGTCTAGTATTCGGAAAATCCACCATGGGACCTGGGCTGGCGCAACACAACATAAGGAACACTGGGCATTTGCCATTCCAGATAAAGGCGGAAAACAACCTATTAATTATTTTTTCATCCCGAGGACGCAGATACAGTGGAAGGGTTCGAAAAAGGTACAGGAGCCTCGGGAAGACCACCAATTATAAAAGATTAGCTCTACCCGCAAATGATAACTTGAAGCCTGACCACGCAGCAAGTTTCTCATTGAGGAATTTTATAAATAGGTCAAGATTTGCTGAGTATAGTTTAGCAGGGTGTCTAGTAATCAGAACTCCGAGATAGGTTATGGAAGATTTCTGCCACTTTAATGCAAAGTTGCGGGTCCATAATGGGAGTGAAGGGCCTCTTAGTAATAAAGCCTCCGATTTGCTAAGATTGACCCTAAATCCCAAAAGTGCCCCCTTCTGTTCTACCTCCGCCAGTAGCTGGGCGAGAGTGTCTCGTGGTTGTGAGACAAAAGCAGCAGATCATCTGCAACTGCGGACAAACGAATTTCTGTACTTCCAACGTGGATGCCTTTAAATCCCCCCCCAAGTTTGTAAATAGCATAGGAAAGGGTCAGCGAGGTCAAACAGAAGGGGGGAAAGCAGACAACCCTGTCTGGCTCCACGAAATAAAGAAATGGATGGTGAGTTTAAATCGTTAATTGTGAGGATGGTGGAGGCTTCAGTTTGCAAACCGATAAGATAGTCAAGAAAGGTATTCCCGAAGCCCCTGTACCTCAAAGAGGTGTTTAAGAATTTCCAAGATACGGAGTCAAAAGCCTTCTCGGCGTCTAAGCCGAGAAGCATAGAAGTGGGAAGGCTAGGGTTGGAGGCAGCAATTGTAGCCGTAACTGCTGTGCGGATACCCCGAGTAGAGTGTCGTCCCCTCACGAATCCCAGTTACGTTGGAGTCAAGAGCTGCGGGAGGAAGTCCTGCATTCTGTCAGCTAGAATCGTGGCTAATATTTTATAGTCAGTATTGAGGAGGGATATCGGGCGGTAAGAACCCACATCCTCCGGATCCTTCCCAGGCTTAGGGATAAGCACCGTTCGGGCTTCCTGAAATGCTTCCACCGGAGTGTTATTGCAATATATGTCATTGTAGAGGTCTTTACGGATCAGGACCAGAGACTCCCGCAGGATCTTGTAATACTCCCCGGAAAATCTGTTTGGGCCTGGTGACTTATTGTTTTTCAATTTATTAATAGCGTCCCTAACCTCTTGCTGTGAAATAGGGGACGATAAATGTTCCCTCTGATCCATTGTTAATTTGGGGGGTTGAGTAAGATTAATTAAATCCCACATGGCCTGGGACTGATATGGTCGCTCTTGGTACAAATCAGTATAAAATGCACAGAAGGCTTCTATTATGGCCTTAGATTCTGTTACAACCTGGCCCGTGTGGGGGTGATGTATTCTAAGAATTCATTTTTTCGAAGATTGAGGTTTTGTAAGTTGTGCCAAAAGCCTACCCGAGCTCCCCCCAAACGGAAAAAGTGATTTTTCGTGTGTTCTAGTTGCCATTTAGCTTGCGTAAGGGTATGAGCGTCCAGAAGATGTTTGGCATCCAAATATGCCTGTTTGTGAGAATCATTGGGGTGTGCTAAATAGTCCCTATGGGCCTCCAGAAAACTATCATGTAAGGTAGTGTTCACCTTATTTCCTTCATTGATAACCTTGTCCTCGGGGACCGGAGAAATGTCCATGCATCAAAAGTGCTCCAAACGCAAGATTGACTATTTACTCCACAGTGGAGGTAAGACCTTTTTTCTTTTTGCTGTGCTCTAAAGCAGCGGCTAATTTATCAGCTCTGCTATTCGTAGCTGAGCCTGTCAGAGGGACATAGGTGATGGAGGGGTTTAAACAGCAGGACACAAGACTACAGAATTTTAAAGGGTTAAAATGTGTCAGTAAGAAACAATAGCAAGTTGCTGCTTGATGAGATACAGCAGGGAGTGACCTCACCATCCTGGCCACTGGTAGAGCAGAGAGAGGTGGTCAGAAACCTTAGGAAGCTCGTATAAACAAGTTGGAGATAAGAACTGCTCTAAGGAAGAAAATCAGAACAGCAATGTATTTGGTGATAGTCTTTATGTAATGTTGCCTACATGTTTAAAGCTAATCATTGAAATGGGAATACCGCTTTAACACTCATCCTAATCTATTCCAATTGCTTCTATCTTAGCAGAGAAAGAGCAATCTCCAACAAATAGGCCACCCCGTACTGGAATCTTCCCCGAAGGCCCTTTCTTTCCCTCAAAAAAACAAATCCATATACAAATCATACATCCACCTAACAACACTGATCAACTAAAAGGCCTTGAACATTATCAGATATAACTTAGTCCTAACAAAATAGATATAATATATAAATGCAATTTCCTATTTAAGTGTCATCAGGCCGGGACAATAGGAGTTTGCTAAAATAATACAGCTCTTACTGAATATATTACAGGCAGTCCTCGACTTACACTGTTTTGACTTACATCTGTCCCCTAGTTACAAATGGAGACTTATGGGGCATGCTATTATTGTTCTCTTGCTAGATTCCCATTTTTTTTGGAGACTATTATGGGGCATGCTGGCACTTGTAGTTCCATGTTCCACAGCAGATAGTGGCTGTGGAACGACAAGTTCCAGCATGCCGCATCAACACATAAGATGAAAATGAGGTGAAATCAGCAAAACAAATGTAAAAACCCTTCCCTGCACTATCCGAAACTAAAAAAAAACCTTTTGTGCTGAAGTTACATGTAATACATAAACCTGTTCCGACTTACATACAAATTCAACTTAAGAACAAACCTACATTCCCTATCCCGTTTGTAACCCGGGGACTGCCTGTATAATGATCTTGAATAACTTAGCTTTAGATTTGATAAAGAGTCTTAATTATGAAAAACAAAAATGAGTGACATTTCTGTGCCAATGCATGAAACATTACAGGGATAAGGAATGTAGGGTCATCCTTTTCGGGTAGGGCACCCTGCTTCGGTAGGCTATACCCATTTCAGGCTATCTGGGGATAGTTTTTAACTGTAACAAATAAAAGTTATATTTTATCTTAATGAGGGTGCAGCCCATGAGTGAATTGGGGTTTACTTTCTTATGTGGCTTCTTCTCTTATCTGAGGCATAAAACCCCTGCCTTCCACTTAGAAACTGACTCCTCATAGCACAGGGGACCCTCTTGTACAGATTTACCCAGACCTGTGTAATGTTTTCTGGTCTCCAGTCCACCAGCACTTCAGTAGCCTCCAACCACTCTGCCACCCGTGCAGAAGGACAAGCTTGAGTCCAACAGCATTTTCCACTGATACCTCATGAATGCAGTGCACACACTTCTCAACTGGTGCTAAACCTCAGCCTTCTATAGTTCCTAAAGTCTGGACCCCCTAAATGTGATGGTGCAGCACATGGACATCACCACACAATTTTTACCCCAGCATCCGTAGCACCCACGCCACTACCTCCTCTGCACTCTTTGTCTACCAGCCCAGAAGAATCTCCTTCTTTTTGCCTTACAGAGTGCATTGATCACTGGCGGTCCAAGCAGAGTAGGGGAAGACTTTGTCATCAGGTTATTGTAAAACTTCTCGCTAATAGGGATTGTCCATACTGGAGAATTATTTAGATTTGGTTTAAACAAGAATTAGATTAATTCCTCTAAATCTAAGCGCCATAGGAAAGGATTATATGCTGTTGTTGCTTTTTATTAGTATTTGGTATTTAGAAACCAAAGTTTACATATTCTGTCCACATATCTTGATACAAAGGAAATAGTCATTATCTGCAACATCTACATGGATTTAAGATATTCGTTGTTTTAATTTTCGGAAACTATATCTTCAGGTCGTATTAAAGGTGATCTCTTGATTGATCTCAGCACTAGTTCCAAGGTCTATCATCTGTATGCAGCCTGTGAGTTTTTCAAGAACATTATAGTGCTGAAGGCCAAAGACAGATGCATCCTGGAGCTGAAAAGATGGCTGAACACACGGACTGGAGCATTTGACTGGAGACATGCCACAAAGATTCATGCAGAGATAGCAGGAAGCAGGTGAAGTATTTCTTCAAATTATATAGGAACCCCACTGTTCTTGTCATTGTACAAGAGATACAAAGCAGATCTATGAAATGTTTTGTCAGTATGTCTTCTACTGACCTTATATTTGCAGTGTTAGTCTATTAAAGATTATATTTTCAAAATCAGTAGAACAATCTTCTTTTACCCTTTCCAATCAATTTTCCCATCCATATAGTCCTGTATATAATGGGCAGTGTTGGAAGAGCACATTATAAGATTGACACTTAGTCCACCAATCAAGGTTAAAGTCACATCACTGTATCAGTATTAGAAGCAAATAATACAGATCTAACTAGTGAGCTTTCCTCCCGCCATATTAATGCCGATTGTGGGAGACTGGCATAAAATAATATACACCAGCTTGCTTAGAAGTAGCATTAAGCAGATGATCCGCAGCTTATACTTTTAAAATAAAAAAAATTATTAATATTCCATTAAAAATGTGATGATACAGGGTAGGAGAGTTGTAATACAGCACCAGTGCTACAGATTGCACGACGCGTTTCGACTAATGCATAGTCTTAATAACTGTGGGAGACTCACCTTATCTTCCTATTTCTTCCAGTTACCAGTTACAGGACAAAGAAGGAAAAGTGAGATCTGCAGTTCAACATGTTATGAAATGTGACCTTGAGAAAGAAAATATCATGGATCCAATGACCTTACCTCCAGCAGATTGTATTATCAGTGTTATGCTTCTAGATAATATCTGCAGAGATAAAGATGAATACAGGAGATATCTCAGGAAGTTCTCAGAGTTGCTGAAACCTGGAGGACACCTCATATTAATTGGGACTTTAGATAAAACATATTTTACAGTGGGAAAAGACAAGTTTCATGCTTTTACTTATGATGAGGATTTTATCAGGAAAGCTCTAGAGGGAGAATGCTTTGTCATATGATTACTGTAAGATAAAGCAGAGAACGGCTGTGAGTGAACATTTCTGACTACAAGGCTGCCATATTCAATGCAGCTCACAAGAAGTAGGTCTGAGTAGAAACTTACACAAAGTCTGCATGTCAGGGATTATAATATCTGATTTTAACTTATAATCATAACTAAGCTTTATCTTTGATCTTATTTACTTGAGATTTATAGAGAAATGTGTATTCTTTGCTTAAAGCTCATCCCAGTTTAGACGATTCAAATGTGAATACTAAAAAACGTTGTAATAAATCTTATTAGAGATAATACCCCTTTCCTCACTAATTACCCATCATGTCCGCTCCTTCCTGCCATGATCCTCAGAGTTGCTGAAACCTGGAGGACACCTCATATTAATTGGGACTTTAGATAAAACATATTTTACAGTGGGAAAAGACAAGTTTCATGCTTTTACTTATGATGAGGATTTTATCAGGAAAGCTCTAGAGGGAGAATGCTTTGTCATTGATTACTGTAAGATAAAGCAGAGAACGGCTGTGAGTGAACTTTCTGACTACAAGGCTGCCATATTCATTGCAGCTCACAAGAAGTAGGTCTGAGTAGAAACTTACACAAAGTCTGCATGTCAAGGGATTATAATATCTGATTTTAACTTATAATCATAACTAAGCTTTATCTTTGATCTTATTTACTTAGAGATTCTATAGAGAAATGTGTTTCTTTGCTTAAAGCTCATCCCAGGTTTAGACGATTCAAATGGATATAAAAAACTTTGTAATAAATCTTATTAGAGATAACACCTCTTTCCCCACTAATGAGCCATCCTGTCCGCTCCTTCCTGCCATGATCCTTTTCTCTTAATTTATTGCTAACATCCATTATGAGAAAGGAAATGTGGTATCAGCTCACTTAGGGATCAGGTTACATGCTGCCCAGCAAAGTCTATGGATGGAGGAAGGAGAAGGGGGAGTACACTGCTGAGATAGAGAAACAAAGATACTGCTAAAGCCGGAAGCTTTATATCTTACCCCAATGCTGAATTTCACAGCATACACTGCTTAGTACTGCTGCTTATGAGGGGTTGTTATCATATAGGGGAGCAACATCTTCTCTTCTCTTTATGTGCAGTGCATAAGAAACATCATAGCAGTTGGACTCTGCTCTTCCTGGAGCTGAGCTTGGGAAAAAAAGACAAGTACAGATAAAGGGTGACCTGTAAGTACAGGGCTGTGCCAGTATTCTGGTATCCTTTCAGCCCAAAAACTGGAACAACCCTGTTATCTAGATGTATAAGCAGGAGCACTCCAAAAGTAAGCGAATTTAGCGGCATCTGCTGCACTTTGTAGTGCACCTAAGATGTGGGGGCGTTCTGGAGGTGTCGCACCACAACCGTATGATTCTACACATTTATGACTGGTGAACGGCAAAACCAGGCGCATTACTGCTGGAACAGGTAGACCAAGTTAAAAGTGCTTTACCTGAGCCAGAATTGTCGCTTTGCAGCTAGAAAGTGCCAAATCTATGACCCCGCAGAAAAGGTCATATATTCAGGCGCATTCTACACTGCTTTAAAGCTATTCAGAACTGGCCACTTTTCACATAGATTATACTTGTCACCCAAAGTTTATAAAGGGGTCAAAATGGCAGTCCTATAACGGGTAGAAAATTTATTTTCCTCATGTACACACATAAGAGCTTATTCTGAAATGCCACTTAAAGAGACAGGTTATCTTCATTTTCCCCCCATGGTGACTGTTGCAGGGAAATTAAACGTTGGTTGGCTTCCTCACAGATTACTGATATCTTTGGGTCCCAGCTGGTGGACACATTGTAATCATTGTCAGGACTCATTGAGTAAATAGGAATGATGCAATGCAGAGAACTCCTTTAATTTAAGTTTTCAGTATAAAATGTGTGGTTTATTCTGTATGCTATAGGATCTATTTAATATATGCACCTTCAATGATCTTTATACTTTAGCATCTAGATTATTGGTTATAATTATATTGGAAGATACTTTTAGATGGGACCTTCAAAATATTATAATGACTCACTTGATGATCTTTTAAGTGATGGGAGCTGATATCTTAGAACATTTGCTTTTTCGTTGTTATTCTGTTCCCTACTTGCTGTATATGAATAGTGGAATAAAGTGACACATATCACATTCAGCTGTTTGTGTCCTTTACTATGGCAGGATCTTTACCACTTACTAGTTCTCTAGGGATTTACAAGCCTTTATTTATATCAGTAGTGGTGAGCGATCAGTAAAAAATTCGAGTTCGGGCCGAACCTTGAATTTTGAGAAATTCTGGCCGAATTCCGAAACGAACCAAATGCCGAACCCCATTGAAGTAAATGGTAGATGATTTTCAGGTTAATTTTTATACTAACACAGGTGAGGAGAAGCCGCAATTACCTTCCATAAGAGTAAAATGGATATGTGGTACAACTTCTGAGGCTGAACCCGCACTGACACTACCCCATCATCCTCCTCCTCCACTGATGATGGGCCCGTCAGCTGCTGCTCAAAAGACCATGTTGGATCCAAAATGTCCTCATCATCACAGGTGACTTCCTCGTCCTGACAGTTTACATCCTCAAGCTGCGGGCTAGAAGGCACAGACACTGTGCTGACCGCTCGATATTTCTTCCTTCTCCTCCTCTGAGGGCATCAGTGATTGGACATCACAGCAGACAAAATCATCCTCTTTGGCCACTTGAAATGCCTTCTGACCCCAACCACGTTCTGTCATTAAAGAGGTCTTCATTATATGGATTATCCACAGTGGTCTATACATTGGGTGACATTTGGGCTGTCTTTGTTTCAGGTTGGACTGATGTTGACAATGATGATTACAAAATTTGTGGCCGTGACTGAGAGGATGAGGAGGTAAAACTGCTTGATGAAGGTTGTGTTTACCTCTGAAGAACAGATTGGCGACGCTCTTCAGTAATCAGACGCACAGGCAGCCGACCAAGCGATGACAGGCCTGACGGTCCTGCAACTAATGATGTGCTCGCTTGTGTGTTGTCCAGAGCACTGGAAGGAGCGCCTTGTCTCATACCTCTGTCTCCACATCCTATGCCCCTCCTTGCTCGCTTACCACCTCTAGTTTGCTCCATGTTCAAAAATATAAATAATAAAAAGGTCAAGATTTGTTCACAATCTCCTAATGAAGAACTATACTCCAAAGACAGCAAATCAGCAGTGTTCTTAAATGCCTATACTTTGCAACTGGCAAATAGGATTATAAACTTAATTTTTTTCTATGGAATATCTGTGAAATGGGGTGTTATGGAAGGACCCTGACAGCAAATCAACAGTGTTCTTAAATGCTTATAATTTGAAACTGGCAAATTGGAGTAGAAATAAGATTTTTTTGGAAGAACCCTGGCAGCAACAGAGAAACACATAAGTCTTCTTGAATCAAAAAATGTATGTAAGTGCAAATAGTATTAAAAAAAGATGTATTTCTATGGAATATCTGTTAACGCTGTCTTATGGAAGAACCCTGGAAGCAACACTGCAACACTTGCATTTCTTTCTATGACAAATTTGCTGATGGTCTATTCTGCAGTGGCTGGACCCCCAAAACAGGAGAAATTAACTTTTGGGCACACTGAATAAAGATGGGAAAAATGCAGCCAGCTATACAAAACTATACACTATACACTATAAAAGTTATACAAAACTCCTTAACTCCCTAACTATTGATGTGTATGATTCCTTAAGCTAGCTGGACCCCCCCCCCCTCTCCTCAAATAACTCTAACTAGCAGCTTTTCCTGAGTCAAATCACTAGAAAATGTTGTCTCTGCGAGTTGAAAAACAAGCACACAGAGAGAGTAGTGTGTTCAGTACAGAGAGTAAGGTCAAAATGGTGTTCAACAGGAAATACAATGACATACAGATAAAACGGTCATGTGATTTTAGCAGCCAGTGTCATCCCTACACCCTCAGTGGTGACGTTTTTGACCCCCCTCTGTGCTCTGCAATGACTGGCTGGCCGGCAAAACTAAAGGAAGCAGCTGAAAATGGCGCCGAACCCGAATTTTACCGAACTTGCAGCAAAAAAGTTCGGAAAATATGTAAAATTCGTGCCGAACTAACCTTTTTCCGAACAGTTTGCTCAACACTACTCACCCTGCACTTAGGGAGACATGTATGAAGGAAAGCACTTCAAAGTGAATTGTCGAGTCTCGTTTTCAGTGTTTAATAAGCCTGAATGTATGAAAGTGTTTTTTGTGCGTGTGTGTTCAAATGTAGTAAAAATTAAAAATTGTAAAATCTGAATAACATCATCAGTGGCTTATTTAATTTAAAACTATTTTTATATTCTATTAAATTAAATACATTTTATAGGAGATATTTTTTATATTTTGGGATATTATATATTTTTATATTAATTTTATATGATCACATTTTTTATTAAATTTAAATAATTACATTTTATATAGTTTGATAATTATCATAAATTACTTTTTATTATAGTACTGGTGTAAGTTGAGAAATATTGGACATTTTTTTCCTTACAGCAAATCTAGCTCCACTTAGACTCCTGAGGCTCAGGCAGACCACATTGTAATAGGTCTGCCTATTCGATGCTTATTCTTTGAAACTGGCAAATTGGAGTAGAAATAGGATTTTTTCTATGGAATATCTGTTAACGCAGTCTTATGGAACCCTGGCAGCAACACTGCAACACTTCCATTTATTTCTATGACAGATTTGCTGATGTTCTCTAATGCAGTGGCTGGACCCCAAAAACAGGAGATATGAGCTTTTGGGCACACAAAATAAAGATGGGAAAAATACAGCCAGTTATACAAAACTATACGCTATACAAAAATTATACAAAACACCCTAACAATTGATGTGTATGATTCCCTAAGCTAGCTGGTACCCTCCCCCCCCCCCCCCCCCCCCGACTAATCTAGCTAGCAGCTTTTTGCCTAGTTTTGCAGTAATGCACCTAATTTTGCTGAACCACATTCATATTTGTGTCTAACATTACGAGTGTGGTGCAACGCCTCCAGAATGCCCCCTCATGTTTGGTGCATTAGAAAGTATTGAGTCTTACGAACAATGCGCCTAACACATTCATTAGGCACATTAGACATCATAGCCGGCTCACTTAGGCGCATTTTTTTCGCCAGAAAAAGGGTGAAAAACCCGATCATACATGTCTCATTTAACGTCCAGACACGTTTCCCTGCATGCATTCATGGTTGCTAAGGGGATCTCTGCATATCCAAAAAATCAAAGAAAAATGTTGTGGCTGGGTTGTAAGAACATTGCCTCAATGTGCCACTTGTGTCCACCTGTGTCTAGGAACACCTACAGGTGATGTTCTTACACACCAGCCGCACCATTTTTCTTTGATTTTTTTGGTGTCTACACTGAATTGAGAAATTTTGGATAAAGAAGACACCTGGTAAAGATGAGTATATATTCAGCCGGAGCATACCTTTCCTCAAACCTGT
>JAODAL010044605.1:0-32714 GCA_025379985.1 Phyllomedusa bahiana | reverse complement strand
TAACGCGCAGCGAGTAATGCTTGTCTATGGGGCAGGCGGGTGACTCCCAATGCACACGGGTATTGCGCTGTACTTTATACAGGCCGCAATTACGCCGTGTGTAACATTGCCTAAATCTCTCCTTTTTACCATAACCTCCCAAAAAGCGTAGTTTTATCTATGATTATTGTTGGAATTGTTTAGCGGAAAAAATGCAAATTATAAAGTGCAGTTCAGACAGGGGAGCAATAGTCAATGCCTTACGTATGGTGACTGCTCTGTTCTGGGAGTTATGGTAATAGGGTGAGATTTAGGGAATATTTAAGGGCATTGTTTGTGGGGTCACCCTTTTCAAGGTGGACACTTGGCTGAGGGTGAGAGATTAAGGGGTTTACTAGAGCAAGTATATATCTTAGTCTACTTTTTCAGATGTAAGCATTGCTAGGATCAAGAAAAGTAACAAATGGGTCCCTGATTTTTGCCTTATAATCCCCATTGGAGCTGGACCCAATCTATAGATATGTTGTATTGACTGTGAGGAGTTCAATAGTTAATTACTTTTCCTTTGTTAATGCACCATTCATTCCTCCCACATTGATGAAGACATAACCCTTATTCCAAACTCTATATCTGTACATGTGTGATTTGGTTGATTTCATATAGTTCCCTTTATATGGCTTTTTATCTTTTATATAATTAAAAGTTATGTTTTAATATAATTATGGTAAGGGTATGTTCACACGGCGTTTTTGGATACGATTTCGGGTCTGTGTTGGATACGAAAATCGCATCCAAAAATGTCGCTTAAGGTCGGATCCTATCACGGTATACCAAATGCAGCTGCGTGTTTGGATCCGTGTTGAATGCAGCAAGATTGCACTTTATACTTTATTATAGGGCTGCATCTTCCGGACCAAGAATTGACATGTCAGTTCTTGAAATGGATCCGAAAGACGCAATGTAAACATGCATCGTTGATCACAGTGTGGATCGCCGATATGTGTTGTACATTTGACTGAGCTGTGTAAAATCACTCTACTCTTGTTTAGATACGTGTTTGGGTCCGTCTCTGGAGTGACCAAAACTCGCATCTAATAAGCGTATGTTCACTCACGGACCCCAAAAAGCCGTGTGAACATTACCACTATGGGGTTCTTCTCTTACTGTCAATCACATCCTGCTAAGGTTGTTCTTACATCTTTGTTCAGAACCTCTGTCGCATGTTCCGTCGGGAATGGCAGAATTTTTTTCCGTCTAAACAACGGACACCATGGCGGAAACCCGGCAGATCCATTGTAATCAATATGGTCCGTCAGGCATGGTTGGTATCCTTTGTGAAACAGTTCCATTAGTGTCTGTTTTCCGATTTTGAACGTCAGTCAATGTTGTGTATCTTGACTAACATAGTTGGTTGTCGCTTGTGCCTTTATCAGTTGACTCTTTTAAACGATAAATACTATCAAAAGCACATAGGAATTTTTGGAAAGCATTCTGCACTTAGGATATATGAAAATTTTTGAGCTTTTAGTTAACATTTTTGATCAAAATGCTTAAGTTCAACTCCCAATCAGCAAAGGGGATCTCAATACAAGTGGGAAACCTACACTAACGTATACTCTATGTAGGGCCTGTCAGACCTTCACACTTCAGGGAGGTGAAGGTTCCAGCTATACAAGGTACTAAGCATTGATTTAAAAACCTGTGAAGGTGGTATTGTTCTCTACGGCCTCGTTCACACGGGTTATTCTGGGACTGATTGGAGCCGTACTGCGCGCCGTATTTGCGTATTTGCGTCATTACGTATTTACCGTCATTACGGTAATCACTGGTGTCTCATAGAGAACTTTGGATTCAGGCTCTTCTCCCGCCGACGAATCCGCCGCAGGGGGGAGAATGATGTGACATGCACATTATTTACGGCGGTGTACGCGCCGTGAATAATGAATGTACTATGGGGGCCGGCGAGCAGTGGCCCTTCGCCTCTGAACGGCTCCGGCGTAATTTGACGGGGGAAAATCCGTCCCGCTCAATACGCGGCAGTGAAGCCGTGTGAACATTGTCATAAGGGGTATGTTCACACGATGTACTGCGGCGTGTATGAGTAGCGCACAGTAATCGTTGTCTTTGGGAGCTTGCGCTAATACGCGCGTACCCCTGCCGGCCCCGTTGACATGCATTACTCGTGGCGCGTATTCGCCGCAGGTAATTGACATGTCACTGATCTCCCCGCGCACAATACGATCGTATTGTACGAGCGGGGAGAGGAGGCGTAATCCATAGTTCTCTACGAGAAATATGGATTACCGTAATTTCAGTGCACATCTTGCCCCCTTTTAGAGCACAAATACGCGGCGAAATGCGCGCCAAATTTATGCCGTGTGAATATACCCTTACAAGTAGGGATTGACCAAAATGGAGAACCTCTTTAACTTGGGTTCAAGATTCTTACACTATGCAGACTCTTCTATTACCCCGAATCATTGATTTTAAATAGAAAAGCTTTCTTATTTGAGGTTTAGCTCTTCTCCAGCAGTTGTCCAGACCTGTTTTGTACCATAAGCGTTTTCATACGACTGATGAAAGAACTGTGGTTCTTTTAATGGAGTAAACGTTTTATTGTGGCCAAGAGGTGAGCTCAGCACAACTGCCAAATCCACCGCGCGCCTTTTTTTTTTGATAAGTAGGCTCCTAAAGGGCGTGAAGGCTAAAACTAGCAGAGAGCAGATAAGACCGAGCTCCAAGAACTGTTATCTGGTGATAAAGCTGTTTGCAGGATCATAGAAAAACCTTCACGATGCAGAGGAAGCAGTCTGAAGGCAACCATTTTATTATACTTTTAGTGTGACATTTGCTTCATATCATTATTGTCTATGGGAGTTACATGAAAAACATCAGGCAGCTGTCTCTCGATTGATATCAATGGGAAAAACTGTCGCTGACAGCCGCTCTGAATCAGAGAACAGGAGTCACGTGAGATGGGAACACATGTATTAGGAATTTATGCCAAGGATCTGACTGTAGATCTTATTCATCTATTATATATAATCCGTATAGAAGGTAAAGAACTTCGAGTTCATTATAAGAACATAAATTGTATAACCATAACAACCGGATTCCAGCTTTCATTTTTGCCAGACATGTTGTAAAGAAGCCATCTAATTGGTTGTTAAAGACACTGTCTCTGAGGGAGTGGGGGTCTGGAGGATAGCAGTCAGGGGGCTCCCATTCTTTATGTCTCTGAGGGAGTGGGGGTCTGGAGGATAGCAGTCAGGGGGCTCCCATTTTTTATGTCACTGACGGAGTGGGGGGTCTGGAGGATAGCAGATACGGGGTTCCCATTCTTTAGATAAGTGTGCAGGACTGCCATAAGGCTCCATACAGCCAAAGCTTCTGCCTCCGTCCATCCCCCCACTCCCACCATTACCATTTTCTCTATTGGACCATATCATGCTCCCTGAAATTATTTATGACCCCCAATGAGCAGACGAATGCTCCTGCGTGAGGCAGGTGGGGGTAACAGCTGGCTCCTTTTTTAGATCAATTTAATCTGGGTTCATGACACCAGTACTTCCTGTGTTGTCCTGATGGTGGCCCGGTACTTGTAGTTCCCAAAGGTTGAACCTGCATTTATAAAGCAAACGTAGAGAATATGCATAAATGTCTCAAAGTAAAGAATATTTTTAGGAAGTGATAAAATAAAAATAATTAAGTGAATCCCAGCATTAGACGGGTTTTGCCATGATGCACAATCCCCAGGGAAGCTAGCTACGAGCTGGCCTCAGAGAACAGAGAGAGGGCTTCACCCCATTCTTTTCTATGGCAGTTCCGAATACATGTAGCTGAGTGAGTGTGCTTGGCTAGACATGGGACTCCTGTAGACATGAGTAGGGGATGCGCCATGCGGTGCCTCATCATAGTGTAGGAACCCACTTTATAGAGGTCGCCGTGAAGGGGCAAGTGGGCTTATACCGTTTGATCAAAAAGCATACTAAGGACCTCTTGTTGGTTTTTGGACATATTTTTGCTGAGAAGCAATAGATCAACGTATGGCAAGTGGATGTACGGTCCATGTCTTTTTTTTCTCTTTTCCTGGATGAATAGCGGAGAGTTTTCACATTCACTGAGGCCGGCTCATAGCGGGGTACGAGTCGGCCTCCACAGAGGATTTTGCAACCCTTTTAATGTCTAAGGCATTCTCCAAATGTAGGCGATTGTAGAAAACTCTGTGACATAATGCTTGCATTGGTGACTGCACATGATCTCCAGAAAGCATGACGCAGCATCACGAGGGTGGGGGAAGCCCTCTCTGGGTGCAGCCCTTAGTACTGATAACCACCTAAAAAAAAAAAAAAAAAAAAAAAGGCGAACTTACTCTATCATAGTTAGTAAAGAAGGAATAGGGCACATGTACATGTTATTTCCTTACACCAACGATTAGTGATACCCAACTCCTGGAACTGTTATTATAAGATAGAGGCTTCTGCTACTCTTCTATCTAATATCAGTCATTGTGTTTTCACACTTCATCAGTCTAGAAATAAAGTACGGTCGGATGAGTCGGAGCACAGTCGTTAATGAGGACAGTTTTCACCCAGGGTAAATAATACTTCTGTATTCTTTCTATGCTGGCGATTTGGAGCTGTGTATGAGAACGATAATCAGCATGGTATTTCTGATCTAACAACATTGGACCTCATTTATCAAATCTGTCTAGCAGTAAGACTTTCTTTGTTGTCCATAGCAACCAGTTTTAAATAGGGTGTCTGATGCATAAAACTGAACAATCATTAACATGTCCCCCCCCCTCATTTTCATGGCCCAATGCTAAAAAAAACTATAGAACACTTGTGCACCCAAAATGCACAATACACCCCTAGATGAGATTCATGAGGGGTGTTGAATCCAAAATGGGGCAACTTCTGGAAGGTTTCACCTGTTTTGGTACTTTGCATATGAGACTTGGCACCCACCAAAATCTGCGTTCCAAAAGCCAGATAGCGCTCCCTTCCCTGTACGCTCTGCCATGCTCCCAAACAGCAGTTTACACCCATACATAGGGTACTACCAAACTTGGAAGAAATTGCGTAACAACATTTGGGAAACTTTTTTTTTCCAGGATTCCTTGTAAAAATGAAACATTTTCAGCTCAAATTGCATATTGTTGGAAAAAAAATAAATGTTTTCGTTCTCACAGCCTAAAGCTAAAAAGATGTGTGAAACACCTGTGGGGTCAATATACTCAGTGTACCACTGGATTTATTCCTTAAGGGGTGTAGTTTCCGATAGGGGGTCTTTTTAGGGGTAATTATTAAGTTTTAGCACCTTAGAGTGTTCGCAAACCTGAAATGGCGCCTAAATAAAATCGTATTGAAGATGAGACCCCAAGGTCCAGTAGGTGCTCCTTGCTGGCTGGTAGGTGGTCAAATACTTATTTGATTAAATAAAATGCAAATTAATATTTAAAAATTGACCCATGAATTTTTTTTTCTCATCTCTGCTCCATTTTAGGGTGAAGGTATATCTGAAGTGATTGTGATTGTCTATGATTTTCCCTTTGGTCACCTATGGATTTTTACTTAAAGTAGTGTACCCACCACCCACCATGCACTTTGGTGGCATATCGATAGGGTCTCGATATAGAAAAAAAATATATGTTTATTTGTTGTTGCCTTCTCACCAAGATGCTTGCCAATTGTGCTGTAGCCCATCCCAGCCTTGTGCAGGTCTACAATTTTGTCTTTGGTTTCCTTAGACAGCTCTTTGGTCTTGGCCATGGTGGAGAGGTTGGAGTGTGATTGATTGAACTCGTTACCTGTATAAAAGTAACCTGTCCACACATTCAAACAGGTTTAATTAATATAGGTAATGAGAGTAGGGGGGCTAATTAAAGAAAAACTAACAGGTCTGTGAGAGCCATAATTCTTGCTGGTTGGTAGGTGATCAAACACTTATTTTGTGCAATAAAATGCAAATTAATTATTTAAAAATTGTTCATTATGATTTTCTGGATTTTTCTTAGATTCTGTCTCTCACAGTTGAAGTGTTCCTATGGTAAAAATTACAGGCCTCTTCCATCCATTTGTATATGGGAAAACTTACAAAATTGGCAGTGTATCAAATACTTATTTTCCACACTGTACACATGTGATTTTATGCACCTTCCATAAGTTAAAACTAGTGGTATTAAAATGTGATTTTGCACTGGGATCCACCATAATCACATATTAACTTACATAATGTAACCCTGTCATGAAGTAGGAGTCTAATTTCAAATACTTATTTTACCCGCTGTATACGGTGTTTTATGCACTTTGGGCCACATGTATGAAATCTGTCTTGGTCTAAGACTTTCTTTGTTGCCTATAGCAACCAATCAGAGCGCCCCTTTCATCTCCTGTAGTGCTCTGAAAAAATGAAAGGGGCGTTCTGATTGGTTGCTATGGGCAACAAAGAAAGTCTTAGACCAAGACAGTTTTCATACATGTTACCTTAGATATTGGGAGTGTAATATTGTTGAATAGTATATCACTGATGGTTTTGATGGGGATATTTGGCTTTTGGTTGAAATTTCAGAATGAACATAAAATTTCTTGAAAAAAATGAGACCATCTCTTAACTTTAGATGCACATGTCCAACTGTTCAATGTTTCAGTATTTTTTGCACAACTTGCTGATCTCTAACAAGGAGCTTAGTGGCAAAATTCGCAAGTGTTTGATGCATGAATCGCCCAATAAATTTAGGGGATCAATGTGAATTGGGATTTAAACAGTCCTCCTCATTATGCTGTTCACATTTTGACTTCATGAGACCAAGAAAATTCCTTACAATTGATCAACAGTACCAGACAGGAGTGGCCACTGAGCTTAGAGTGTCACAGAGTGTCATCAGCAGGTTTTATCAGAGACAGAAAGAGACTGAGAGAGTCATATAAAGGCAAAGAAGTGAACATCCTTTGGCTCCATCACACACTGATGACCACTTCATTGTCAATAATGCCCTTCGGAACCGGGTGATGAATGCCACACAATTCCAGGCAAGTTTAAGGGAGGTGAGAGACAGCCAAGTGTACCATTTGTAACCGTTTACATCAGCGTAGCCTGCATGTTAGACAACCGGCAAGGATACCTGACCAAACCACCAGGCACAGACATCATCATCTTGCATGGGCCTGGGAGCATATACTCTGGGCGTGGAGTTGTGTGACATTCATCATCCAGTTCCTCAGGGCATTACAATGAAATGGTCATCAGTGTGTGATGGAGCCAAAGGACGTCCACTTCTTTGCCTTTCTGTGACTCTTCCAATCTCTCTGTATCTCTGCTCATGACACTCTAAGCTCAGTGGCCACTTCCGCCTGAGAGCATCCTGCTTGAAGCCTCGCAATGGTGAGGTAATGTTTATCAATTGTAAAGTGTTGTCTTGGTCTCATGATGTCAAAATGTGAACAATATGATGTGGAGGACTGTTTAAATCCCAATTCAAATTGATCCCCTAAATTTATTGGACGATTCAGGTATCAAACAGCTGTTGGGAATTTTGCCATTATGCTCCTTGTCAGAGATCAGTAAGTTGTGCAAAAAGTACAGAAACATTGAACAGTTGGACATGTGTATTATAAGGTTAAGAGAGTCTCATTTAGGTCATTTAAAAAAATGTTCAAGAAATTTTGGGCGACATGTATGAACAGGGCTGCGCCAGATATTTGGCGACTTTACAGCCCGATATCAGTCGCAGCCCCGTTCATACATTTTTATATCTCTTGCACGCCACTCCAGGGTGCATTACATAGTGCCTGCACCTTTGTAATGAGCCTGATCGCGGGTGGTGGGGCGCACTAGAACCGTAGCGAAGCTACAAATTTATAGAGCAGGTTCATAAACCAGGCGCATTCTACACTAATGTTAGGCGCATTAACTTTGGCGTGTTAACGCCAAATTTCATACATGTCGCCCTTTATGTTCATCCTGAAATTTCACAAAATCCAAATATCCCAAACTGTTTGTGAGTTGTGTATATCTGATAAATAACACATTAAAACAAAATGTAAAAAGGATCATACATTTTCTGAATATTATGAGTATAGTAACACTTCCTATTGTCATGGGTGCACAACTATTTTGGATTGAACTGTCCTTCACAGACACTTTCTGGCAGTCAAAGCATTTGGCAGCTGTTGCTGAGATCATTTTAGCGGGGCTATTTAAAGCTGCACTTTGGTTTTAAGAGATAAACATCTTGCTTTTTTTTGTTATCATCTTAGCATTTGACATAACAGCCAGGAAAACCTATGATCTTTACACAGATAGTTACCCCATCCTAAATCCAAACCACTGATAAATACACTGCACAATCCAATATGGAAAAAAATTGGTGTTGGCCAAATTGTGACAGCTTATCGGTAAACTATTAAACTCCTGCCTCCAGCTGTATCACTACTCCATAGCCAAGCCTGTCTACCCCCTCTGCACACCTTTTGGGCAAACTGTGCCCACCTGCAACCTAGAAAATCATAGGTCACCCTTGACCAACATCTGTGATGCCCTAAGTCTATCTAAATAGTGAGCTCCTGCTTTGCTTCTTTCCTCTAATTAAAGAGCCATCGTGGCATTAAGCCTGTGCCCACCTAAGGGTATGTTCACACGGCGTAATTTCGGCACGCATTCCGCCGCGTATTTGCTCTCTAATACAGGCGAGATGCGCGCCGAAATTACGGTAATCCATAGTTCTCATAGAGAAATATGGATTACGCCTCTTCCTGACGTTACTTATTCGTGCCACGAGTAATGCATGTCATAGGGGCCGGCGGACTGCCGCCCTCCCGCGCCTGGGGAGTAAGGACTGATCAGCGTGAGCTCCCGAAACACACGATGTATTGCGACGCGTACTGTACGCGCCGCAATATACCGTGTGAACATACCCTAATGGAGCAATGAGGAAAAAAAATGTGACAAAGTATTTCATAAGGTATTATGGAAGTAGGAGACTCCTATAGACAGAACATGGTGTCTTGGAAAGAATGGACCCTAAGGCCTCGTTCACACGGCTTATTCTGCCGCGTATTGGCGCCGTACTGCGCGCCGGATTTACGCTTCAGTACGGCGCCAATCCGCGGCAGCAATTACGGTAATCCACTGCTCTCATTGAGAACAGTGGAATCCGTCGCTCTCCCCGCTCGGCGAATCCGCCGCGGGGGGAGAAAGTGACATGCACATTATTTACGGCGCGTACGCGCCGTAAACAAGCATTGTCTATGGGGCCGGGAGCGGCGCCCCCGTCCGCGCTCCGGCCACGCCCCAGTCCCGCCCCTTATTCACGGCGGATTTGTGCGCTCAATACGGCGCACAAATCCGTCGGGAATAAGCCGTGTGAACACGGCCTAAGTCAGTGTTCACACGGCGTCTCTCAGGACGTATTTTGGGGGGTAATTGTGCTGCAGTGTGCCTCGAAATACGTCCTGTAATTACGGTAATCCTATCTCTCATAGAAAGCTATGATTACCTGCCGTCTTTCCCGCTGCGTATTGAACACCGGCAGAAAGAAGTGACATGTCACTTTTTTCCCGGCAAATATGCGGCAGGGATAATGAAAGTGAATGGGGCTACCCTGAAGCCGGCTCCCCCTGTGCTTTAGAGGAACACGCTGATCAGCACATTCCTATAAACGCACGGCTTCTTGCAGCACGCACAGGTACGCCCTGCAAAACGCCGTGTGAACATTCCCTAGAGAATATCATCTCAATTTTCACTGCCATTCGGGAGAGCCTCTGCTTTCCACCACTGCCAACCTGAATATAAAGAGCTGCAGTGTAAGGCTAAGTCTACACTGGACAAAAAACTCACTGAAAACCAAATCCTAAGACGGTTCATAAAACTGAGTTTTTTGTCCAGTGCATGTCAAAAACAGCTTAAAAAAAGACCATTTTTTGGCACGTTTTGTGTTTTTTGCACAGCATTATCATTATTGTGGATTTCTGCAAAAAACGCCTGCCGCTGTATATAGACTGCAATAGTACATTTTCTGCTCTGCTGTGTCATTTTTATAACATGTTTCAAAAACGAGCAGCAGTAAAAACGAGCAGACAAAAACAAAACAATCTCTGGAGACTACAGAACGTTTTTACTATTAAAGTCTGTGGGATCTGTTTTTTCAGCAGTTTCAGAAAACGAAAAACGCTGAAAAAATGACTGAACATGTGTACAGTGGAGACATAGCTTAAAGGGGTTGTCACACTACAAGGGTTGCTTTTTATGTTAGAGATCTTGCAAAAACAAGTCACTTTGCAATATATGTCCATTAACAGTGTCCTACCCAACGATTTAGGATGATACACGATGTTTTATAAGCTTTGTATTTCTCTGATCTGTTTAATAAAAAAAATGTTATTATAAAAAAAACAAAAAAAAAAACAGTGTCCTACCTATTTCTAGATATCCCCTCTTGTATGGGCTGCATCAGCTCCTCAGGTTGCTATAGCTACAGACCTGTTTAATCTCTCATGATAGCACTGATTGCTATAGCTACAGACCTGGCTTTTACTGCAGCCTAGTAGAAGCCAGTAAACACGCCCCTGAAGTCAAAGTGAAACCAAGAAAACAGGACTGAGGTAAGATGAATCAATGTAGTGAGACAACCCCTTTAAAGCATTAGGCTATTTTCACACGACTTAAACTGGGGCGCATTTCGCCGCGTATTTCGCAGCGTACTGCACTCAAATACGAGCGAAATGCCCCCAGTCATTACAGTAATCCACAGCTCTCATAGAGAACTATGGATTACACCTCCTCTCCCCGCTCGTACAATAAGATCGTATTGCACGCGCGGGGAGATAATTGACATGTCTATGATAATTGACAGTAATGACAGTCTATGGGGCCGGCGGGCTGCCGGTCCCCCCGCATCATGGAAGTGCACACCGATCGGCGTGAGCTCCCGAAGTTCCGGCGTATTTGCGGGGTGTGTTGTATGCCCTGCAATTAGCCGTGTGAACTTAGCTTAGGGTGAAACAGAGCATTATGCAGGAAAAACATTTTTTAAACAACTACAAAATAGGCATGAAAACTTACTGTCGTTTAAACATGCATTAAAATAACAGATTGTAATTCCAGAACAACAAATCCAGTTTTAGAAAGAATGAGTGGGAAGGAATGACTGGAGTCTTAAGGGACGCCCCCATCTCCCCATTCATTCTATTAAAAATCTTAAAGAATATATGAGTCAATCAATGTGTATGTCATCTATTTCATACGTCACTGTTGGTAAGTGTTCAGCTGCTCTCCCACACGACTACTTGTAGCCAGGGTTATCAAATGATGCCAGAGTTATTTGAGAAGTCCTGGAAGTGTTATCAGGCAGCAGTGTTTCAACGTAACCTCGTTCTCAGAACTGGCTGACGATGGATGATACTACCCAAATGATATTTTCTGTTTTGGGATCTCACATTGGGAAATAAGTTTCACATAACTAGGGTCTGGAGCAGGACAAGCTGTCTTTCTGCCCAAGGCAGGGGTTTGATAATAGCATTGTCATTCATCAACTTTGTCCTCCTCATTAAATTGTGTTCTAGAGACTGCCTATTTTGCATGTTTTTTGTGCCAGTGCCAGTTAGTGCACGGTTTGGGTACTTTTCATCAGTCAGATTATAATATGAGGCTTACATTAAGGTTATAGAACTATTAATGACTATTAAAGGGGTTTTGCCACGAAGTAAAATTGACGTGGGAAGTTTGTAAATTAAATAATAAACATTTTCACCATTCATCATTATTAAAAATTCTGCACCGTTTTTGTTTTAGCAGCTCATTTAGTGATCCATTGTTTACAGCTCGTCTCCAGGAGATATGACTTGGGCTGAGAGCTCCTCACTCCTGGTCAGACATGCTCAGACATCACCTCTCCTCTCAGGCAGCTACTGAGTGTTCAAACCCCAGTTGCTGTCATTCCACTCCCGTCCTCTGTGCTCCATAGTAATTAGTCAAACAGTGCAAATTAATAAAAAAGAAACCTCAATCAGGTCTGTGCATTGATAAAGAGAAATAAAATCCACAGGTTTGGTTCCTGCAGAGATTTGAACCGAGGACCCTTGTGCCTGGAGGCAAAAGTTTTACCTCTGAGCTACAATGTAGCTACTTACAGTTCTACACATAAACAGACCTTTCTTTGACTAGATAGAGGAAAGGCCTGGTGATGTCATCCTGCTGGGTCACATGATATGCAGTTCAAACAAATCACACACGTCCCCTTCTGAGCACACAGAGCTGAAGCGTTGGATGCAAGACATATGAAACAAGAGTGTGGCAAAACCCCTTTAAATGTACTGGAAAGCCCAAAAAAAAAAAATGTAAGTGGGGTGAAATGTGAGCAATTTTTCTGATCTCAAAGAGTTTGTCCCATTTCAGGCAGTCATGGCCTATCAACCGCTTAGCTATAATTGGAACATTGATTTCATTGGGAGAGTCCCGCCCACCTTGTCGTTCAGAATGGAGAGGTTTTGAGGCTTGTTCTTGAGATAGTTGCGGGTCCCAGAGGTGGGCCCGAGGCACCTGACATTGATGGCCATTGATATCTGAATTCGGACAATTCCTTTAAATGGAACCTGTCACATAGTTTATGCCCCCCTTGCTGAGGGCAGCACAAGCTAGTGTCAGACCTGCTGTTTCCAGCGCTGTGTCCCTTATTCTGTAAGATGCAGCAGTTTTAGAGCATTTAATGCTCAAATCTTATTCATGAGCAGGTGTTAGACCCGCCCCCCAAAGGCTAGCACCGCCCACTGTCAGTTATTCACATGTTTCTACCTATTCAAAGTAATAGGCTTATCAGTTGAGGTGGGCGGGGCTAGCCTCAGGTGGGCGGGGTTTGAAAAAACTGACTCTTCGAATGACTCTTCTGGCTGAAAACTGCAGATTTGAGCATTAAATACACGAAAACTGCTGCATCTTACAGAATAAGGGACAACAGGTCTGACACTAGCTTGTTCTGCCCTCAGCAAGGGGGCATAATCTATGTGACAGGTTCTCTTTAACCACTTACCGCCAGTTTTGACCTCTATGACAGAGCCCCATTTTTTTAAATCTGGCTGTGACACTTTATGTGGGAATAACTTTTTGATACTTTTACCTATCCACGTGATTCAGAGATTGTTTTCTCATGACACATTGTGAGTTACTTCACAGAAACATACAAAATGTCTACTTGAGTATTGGAGATTCACAAAATCACTGAAAACTACCACCAAACTCTGTGCTTTTAGTTAGTAATACATTTTGGTCCATACAATCCTTGTTTATTTGTTTAAAATTATGTGAATATTTAGAAAAATTTGCCATTTTAAAACCTCAAAAAATTCTGTGTGTAAGACAGTTATACCACACAAAATAGTTTATAACTAACATCTACCATATGTCTACTTTATGTTGGCATCATTTTTTAATATCTTTTTTTTTTTTTTTTACAACAGTAGGGAACCAGTTCAGTTCTGATGTGGCTTTAAGGGGCCTGTATGTTGGATACCCCAATAAATGACTCCATCTCAAAAACTGCACCCCCTTAAAGTATTCAAAATAGCATTTAGGAAGTTTTTTTTAGCCCTTTGGGGATTTCACAGAAATTAAAGTAAATTGGAGGTAAAATTTAAATATTTAAATTTTTTCAGATTTTCAATTTTAATCCGTTATTTACTATAATACAGTAATGCATTAGAGCCATTATGTCGTAGTAAAGCTCTTTCTACATATAAGAAAAACTTTTTCCGATGCCTTTTTGACACTGTGGCGCAGAAATTTCCTATTTTGTTTTTTTGTTTTTTGTTTTTTTAAATAGCGCCACCTTTGATTATTGGCTGTGTTCGGTATTGCGGTTGATCCCCAAGTAAGTAAATAAGGATGAGCAGCAATACTACACACAGCACATGGACAGACTAAGGACATACCCAACGAGAGTTGAAAACAGTCATAACCTTGGATGCATACTACTGACTCTACAAATGGCTCACTCATTCAGCGCTGGGGCTTCACAGCAATGCTTATGTCAAGGTTAGATTTAAATAGTCACAATGTACTATGCTGTGTGGCGGTGACTGCTCACCCTGTGTATTCTCAGCAGTAGTTTTGATTTCATATGCGTAGAAAATGAGTTCATTGTATTTCACGTCGGCCCTGGGTTGTTACTTCTTGAGACGAGGTCAGCTTAGTGCTAAATGATTACCCAATTGCTCTGTACATTTTTTGGCTTATTAGAGATGCTTCTATATTATAATAATCTGTGTGGTTAAAGATTTGCATTACAGGGAGTCCTTTGTGTTAAAGGTTCTGCTGTCCCCCTTCGATTTTTCCCTTTTTCAGGGGCAGAATTTTCCTTTGCCCAATTTGGGAAGTTTTTTTTTTCCTTAGGGCGGCTAAATACCCCTTTTTTTGTTTTCCCAAAACCCCCAGGGGGGGTCCAAAAGAAAATTGGGGATTTGTTTAACAACCCCAAATTTAGAGGGCGCTTGACTTCTCAGTTTCCCCCCCAAAATTTCCCCTTGTGATATTCCTATAACTCATAAGCTTTAAATAGCACGTAGCTGGGTTTGGGTGGGAAATTTGGTTTGCATTTTATGGGATTTTTTCAGTTTTCCGGGCTTTTACTTTTAGCAAATCCCCTGAAATTCCCCCATAAAATAAAAAATTCGGTGCTTTAAATTTCGGGAGAAATTTGCTTTGTGCTGTTTATTTCAGGCGCTTTCACATTTGCCAAGGGTTTTCTGTGCAGTTTCCTTTAAAGTTTGACAAAAGAAAAGGGGTAGTATGCAGCGCTAAATTTTTTCTCTTAAATACAGATCCCAAAACCCAAACCCCCCTGATTGACCCTATTTTGTAGTCAGGGGGTTTCCAAATTGGGTGCCACTGATTTCCATAAATTTTAATAATCCACACTCCCCCTTTGTGTGGGAGGCTCAAAATTTGCAATACCAAATTTAGATTTGCCCTTTGGGCCTTAAAATTTCCTCCGGGAAAAATTTTTATAAAAAAATTGGGGTAATGCCCTTTTTAAAGAAACCTTTCTTTTCATGTAGATATTAGAATCCCTGCGTGTCTTCCACTAAGGGTGATTTCAGATTTCCCTCCAATACTTTCTAAAAAAACATAAAATAAATTTCCCGGGTTTCCCTTTTACAGTATGTTTAAAAAAAAGTTTATAAGTTAACTTTCCCCACCAATTTTTATTGGCCCGGTTTTTTCCGGAAACTGTTTTGCGTTTTAAAAAAACCGACATGAAAAGGGGCCCCCCCATAATTTTAATAAAAAAATCTGTGCATAGTCCCCATTTGCAAAATTCCCCCGGGACGGTTTTTTACACGGGCCGGGTTGGTCCGAAAAACTTTAAAACCCATTTCATTTTTTCCGCCCCGTTTTTTTTGGACAAACATAAACATTGGAGGGTGAAGGGGGACGGCTAGAAAAAATCCGACCGGTATTTGGTCTTTGCTGTGGCAACATACCCTAATAGTGTTCACAGAAAGGCTATTCTGATGCCCATCTGGACATCTTGACAACCCATCTGGGTGATCCATTAACAGGATAGGGATTGCTAAAATAAATTAGGGTATTTCCAGGGAACTTTGGAAGAATAAAAAATATTTTTCAGCTTTTCTTTTAAGGGCTGCAAAACCCTGAATAAAATCACAATCATTTTTCATCATTTAAACCCCTACCAAGAACATAAATCCCTAAAAAAAACAGTTAATTTTTTTTACATTAGTTCTTAAAGGGGTTGGGTCCTCCTAAAATCATTCACTAACCCCAAAAGTCCGGTTTTGGGTCTTTTTTCATTTTTTAAAATTCAAGGGCATTTCCCTGGGTTTTTACGGGTTTCTATTTTTCTGTGCAACACCATGCTGTAGCAAAAGCCCCAGCACGGGCCCTACCCGGGAGAGAAAACCAGGTTTTTGTGGGCAAATACCCCGCCCTGGGGGGCCTGACGACCCCATACAAAAAAAAGGGAATACCCTGGGAATGGGTTTGGGAAACCTTCTTTTTAATGACTTTATTTTGCAAATGACTTGCTTTTGCAAGATTTTCAAAAATAAAAATAAACCCTTTATTTAGAAAAACCCCCTTTAAGTTTTTTAATATTTTTATAAGAACCCTAAATTAGTAATTTAGCCAGTGCAACCCATATAGATCTGGGTATGGATTGGCCCCCTTGGACTAGACCGTGCATGTATATGTAGGTTCATTTTCCCATCACTTTCCAAAATTAGAAACAAGGATTTGAATGGGATCCCACTAAAAACACCCTAAGGAGATTTTTGTATTTCAAAAGGGGAAGGGGTTTGGGTGAAAAACCTTTAAATGTTATGACTTTTGGTTTGTGAAATGTACTCTAAATTTTTCCGGGACCACTGGGGGATAAAAACCCTGTTTTTACAACCAATACACCCCTTTTTTTTAAAAAGAGGTGTATGGGTTTGGGTAAAAAGACCAGGGGTGTCAAATGCGGCCCTCCACCCTGGGGAAAACACAACCCCACATGCCCACTTTTTATGATTATATAAAAAAACAGGGGAGTTGTAGTTTCCCAAAACAGTTGGGGGCCGCATTTGGGAACACTTGGGTATAGACATAAAAATAAAAAATTCCCCCAGGGGGGCAGCCCCTTTAAAGAAAACAAAAACCCTGTTTCCCCAAAAATAAGACTTTCCCCCAAAAATAAAACCTAGGCTTTTTTTGGTTCAATTCAGATTTTTGGCGCTTCTGCTGATGTTTGTTTTGAAAACACAAACAGATTTTAAAAAACGGCGATGTTTTGTTCAAAAATAAATGTGAATTCTTTTTCCGGGAGAATAAAGCCTCCCCTAAAAAAAGGGTTTTCCCCTTTCGTCTTTGGGAAAAAAAATTAATTTTGACACTGTCTTATTTTCGGGGAAAACAGGGAATACATAATGGGGCCTTCCCAAAAAGACCAGCCCTTTTTAAACCTTCCAGATACCCCACCCAAATACGGGGCACTCCCAAATTTTCTTCCACAAGTGTAATTTTAAACCCATTTCATTTCCCCAGCAACCCAACGGGGACGGGTCAAAATAAAAAAATTGGGGCACAGGACACTTTTTTCGGGAGCATTATCCAGGGGAAAAGTACGGGGGACTAGGATCCTAGTTACATGGTTAATAGGATAAAAAAATTTTGGTAAATATTTCTGTATAACACATAAAGTAAACATATCCTAAGCGGATTTTCCCCAAAAAAAAGAAAACCCCTAGCAAATCCCCCGGACATCATTAAAGGGGAAACCTTTCCCAAAATTTTTTAATTCCCCCCCTTGCGGGGAACAGAAACAAGCTAGTGTCAACCTGCTGTTTCCACGCTTTGTCCCTTATTCTGAAAAAGATGCAATTTTTTATTAACAATTTTCCCCCGTTAAATCAAAATTCATGACATTTTGTTTGCTCCCCCCCCAAAAGGGCTAGCCCCCCCCACTGACAGTTTTCACAGTTTTACCTATTCAAGAAAAAAAAATAGGTTTTTTTCATTTGAGGTGGGGGGGGTTTAGCCCCCGATTGGCCGGTTAAAAAAAAATTGACTCTAAAAAGGACTCTTCGAATAAACTCTTTTTGGCTAAAAAACTGCAAAATTTGAGCATTAAATACATGAAACATACAGCATCTTACAGAAAAAGGGACAAAAGAAACTGGAAACGGGCGGTCTGTAAAAAAATTTTGTGCTGCCCCTAAACCCGGGGGTTTAAAAACAAAGGTGACGGGTTTTCTCTTTAAAACGGGGAGTTTTGTTTAACCGAGGGTTACTTCCCCCGTAACCCATTAGCCCCCACACTGAAATCTTTTCCCCTATAAAATTGCGTTTTTTCCTTTCAAAAAACCTGTCCCTCTTTTTTAATCATTTCCAGAAAGGGGAAAACCCCTTTGGGGGCAATGAAAAGGAAACAAATCTTTCCCTTTTTATCTGTACCTCTTCATTGCTATCCCCTCCAAATTAGAATATAAGTTAATATATTTGCTGTAACACGGGACCCCAAGAATTACACTCCAAACACGGGTTTTTGCCCGGGAAAATTTTTTTCTGTTTTAAATATAAGAAGTAAAAGGGAGTTTTTTTTACCATTGAAAACGTTTTTAACCAAGGGTTCAAAAAAGCATTTTTTTGTTTGATCATTAAATTAAATTAGCTTTTGGGAAGCAAGCTCATAAGGAAATCAAATTTTAAGGGCTCATATATGGTGATTAAACACAACCTTTCCTTCTGCATGCGTTCATAAAATTGCACAGCCCCGGCAAAACAACTCTAAAAGGGGCCTGGTTCACACGGCTTTTTTTGGCGGGGCGTAATTTAAACCCCCGCAATTACGCCGGGGGGGGGCCGGGGGGGCGGGAGGGGGGGGGCCGAGCGGGGGA
This sequence comes from Phyllomedusa bahiana, assembly GCA_025379985.1. Classification (NCBI taxonomy): domain Eukaryota; kingdom Metazoa; phylum Chordata; class Amphibia; order Anura; family Hylidae; genus Phyllomedusa; species Phyllomedusa bahiana. Next base: position 14,346 of record JAODAL010044605.1, on the reverse strand, counting down.
AGGAGCCCGAACCCCATATTTCCCCTTTTGGGAAACTGGGAAATTTCCCGTAATGACTGAAACTTTCCACCGTAATTTGCGCACTCCCGGCCAAATTTTAAAGGACTAAAATTTTCCCAAATTTTAACCTGTGAAAAAAAAAGTCAATAAGGACTTTTTTTTATTTCAACTTGTTTTTCCCAAAAAACGGGAAATTGTTGAAACGTTACTTTTGCGCCATTTTGTCACTGTGCGGTAAAAAAATTTATCTGTAACCAAAAGGGTTTTCCTTGTAAGTCTTCAGCCTCTTTCAGAACAAGTAAAATCCTGAATTTTAAGTTTCCCCCTTGCTTTAAACTATGCATTTTATCTAATTAAACTTTTCAAGGGAAAATAGGATAGAAAATAGTTCATGCACAAAAGCATAAGCCCGTTTTGAGATAAAATCAAGGGGTTTATAAAAGGGTATCAACAGGTTTTAATTTTTTAAATAAATTCCTGCACCTACAGCAGCACCTTTTCAGCCACTTTTGGGGGACCAACCAGGTCTTGAAATTTGTGTCTTTTTCCCTGGAAGAGGGTATAATAATAGAAAGGGCTTGTCATGCTACTATTTAAATTTTTCCTATTTGGTCATACGTATCAGATCAGAGGTTCCCAAACTTATTGGACTCACCGCCTCCTATTAGGCTGTGTTCACACGGGGTAATTTCAGCGTGCATTTCACATCGTATTTGCGCTCTAATACAGACGAGATGCGCATCAAAATGACGGTTGTCCATAGTTCATAGAGAACTATGGATTACGCCTCCTCTCCCCGCTCGTACAATACGATCGTATTGTACACGCGGGGAGATAAATGACATGTCGACGGGGCCGGTGGGCTGCCAGCCACCCCGCGCCTCGGGAGTATGCGCTGATCAGTGCGAGCTCCTGAAACACACGATGTATTGCGGCACGTACTGTACACACCGCAATACATCGTGTAAACATAGCCTTAGGGAAAAAAAATGACTCGGTGCCTTATTAAAAAACTACTTCCTGTCAAACAGGGGCCGCACATTGCCCTGCCTAAACAGATGCCACACTGCCATTTACAGTGTTTCATTGAGGGGGGTTTGTGGGGCTTTAAAAATACGGATCCACTTGCCTCTTAACAGCTTGTTTTGCCCAAATAGCTAATTACCCCCTCCCAAGGGTTCAGGAGCCCTGGGTTTCCAGTATATACAGGGGGGGGCCTTTTAAATATGGATAACCTAAAAAAATTTGGGAAAATGGTGGGTGATATAATTTCCTTTTTGGGTAGCACATTATTAAAAGGGTTTAAAAAAATTTTTTCAAGAGGGTGTTGACCAAAAGCGGCCTTTTGGGGAAGCCCGGCCCATTTTGGTTTTCCAATTTTTATTTTTTCCAATAAAAAGGGGGGTCATGTAACAAACAAAACTTATTAAGAATTTTCACAAAAAAAAACAAGGGTGTGTTTGGGTTTTTAAAATTTAATTTTATTATTTCATGAGTTATTTACAATTTTATGACCCTTTAAAATGTGTTCAAAGTGCCCCTATTGGTTGGATTGTCAATGAAAACATTTCTTCCCCCACTTTTTGACACGTTTGATGGGCAACACCGCAGAAAAAAATGCTCCCAAAAAGGTTTTCCATTTTTGGGTCAAAAACCCATCTTGAAAAGTTTTTCCCCCCCTCCCTTTAAATAAAATCCCAAAACAAACGGGAACTGATTACCAACCATTCCCATTTTTTTTAGGTTTTTATCCTTTATAAATGGCCCCCCCCCGGTAAAGCGGGCCTGACCCCCCTTTTTAAATCAGAGCAGGAGCCGCCACCCCTGCTCTCCTAACAGCGGGGGACCGGCTCTCCCATTTCCCATAAAGCAGAATTTCCCCCCACCCCCCATAACAGCAGGATGTACCCACCCCCCAAAAACAGCAGTTTGGTACCCACCCCCCTTTCCCAAAACCCGCAGGATTTGTCCCCCCCACCTCCCTAACAGCAGATGGTCCCCACTAAACCCCCCATAACACGGGACTGCCCAAACCCACCTCCCATAACGAGCAGTGAAACCCCCCCCTTCCCCTAAAAAGGATTTGTATCCACCCAAACCTCCCATAACAGCAGGAGTGTCCCCAAACCACCTCCCTAACAGCAGGAAGTGTCCCCATCCACCCCCCATAAACACAGGGGGTTTTAACCCCCCCTCCCATAACAGCAAAAGTGAAACCAACCCATTTTCCCTTTAAACGCGGGAAAGGTTTTCCCACCCCCCTTCCCAAACAGCGGGAGTGTCCCCCCCACTCCAAAAAACAGCAGGATTTTACCCCCCCCATTTTCAATAAAAACGGGAGTGTCCCTCCACCCACCCCCCAAAACAGCAGGAGTGTACCCACCCCCCTTTCCCAAAACAGCGAGTGTACCCACCCACCCCGTAACAGAAAGGAGTCCCCCACCCACCCCCAATAACAGCAGGGGTGTACCCCCCCCCTCCTAACAGCGGGAAAGGGGGAACCACCCCCACCCCCATAACACCCAGGAGTGTACCCCCCCACCCTCAAAAAACGGGGTTTTGTACCCACCCCACCTCCCATAACAGCAGGAGGTTACCCAAAAAACCCCCTAAAAAAAGGGGGGGTGTACCCCCCCACTTCCCAAAAACAGCAGGATTGAAACCCATCCACCCCCCCAAAAACAGAGGGGTTTTACCCACCCCACCTTCCATAACAGCGGGAGTGTATCCCCCCACCCCCCCTGACCCCGGGAATTGAAAATCCCCCCCCACCCCCCAAAACACAGGAGTGTACCCACCCACCTCCCATAAAAAAGCAGGAGTTTTTAAACCCCAACCACCTCCCAAACAGGGGGAGAAAAGCCACAGCCCCCCCTAAATGCGGGCCCCCCGACCCCCACCCAAATTCCATAACGGGCGGGAAACCTGCCCCCCCCTCCCTTTAACAGAGCGGGATCGTCTACAAGCCTCCCCTAACAATGCAGGAGCTGCTAACCCACCTTTCCCAATAACAGCAAAACTGCAACTGCAAAGGACTGCGCTATGGCCCTTTTTAAAAATTTTTTTGTTTGCAAACCCCGCCCGGGTTCACTTTTTTGTTTAGGGAGTTAAGCACTTGCGCCCCAAACCCTGGCTTGGGGGGGAAAGGGGGTTTTAAAACCCCCTTCCTGGGGGCCCTTTCTGGTGATTGCTTCTGTGTCCCTAGCTATTTCCCATTCTGCTCTTCTGTGCGATTTCGCCTTTTGGTTTTGGGGTAGTCTTTTGGGGTTTTTTTTCCTTTTTTTGTCCTTTGATACTTGGGGTATACTCCTTTGGTTTTGAACCTCGACCTGTCTCCCTTTCCATCGTTGTCGTTGTGTCCGTTTTCCCCTTTTCTTTCCCTTTATCTTCTATTCCCTTTTACCCATTTATCAGGGGAAATTTTTCAGGAAAAGGTTTTTAGTGCGAGGGCACTCCTTCTTGGGGCGGGTGCTCTGCCCAGGGAGGGCAAATCAGGGGGGAGATTATGGCGTCCCTTACAGAATCACCAGCCCAGGGCCCGGGAGAAGGAAGAAGTTTAAATTTTCCCCCCCAACCAAAGGGGAAAGGGGTAAAATACTTAAACCCCCTAAAACACCAAAAACGAACCCTGGCTGAGGCCTTTCAACAAACAATCCCTTTAAAAGGGCCCCGGTTTTCCCCAGTCTTTTTCTTCTTTATTTATGCTTTTCCCTACTCTTTTTATTTTTACTAAAAGTGCCCCCCAAATTTCCCTGAAAGGGTAATACTGCCCCCCTGGATCATTCTAACACCCCTAACGGAAAGGGGGTATTGCCCCTGTTTCGAATTGGGAAAGCATTAGATAGAAATAAATTGAAAAGTTAACCACAGAAAAAAAATCTCTTCAGTTCCCTCTGGTTAAAAAAAAACATTTTGCCCAACACAAGCCATTCACATCTTTGTCTATTTTGGCCCCTTACAGTGATTTATATTTTGTTTCAATAAGCCTGGACAAGGGAAAAAATATTTTTCCCCTTTTTTAACCCTTCTTAAATTTAGAAGATCACTTTTGTAAAATTTCTGGAAAACCCCGGTTTTCCCCTGCAGAATGTAAAGTTTCTTTGAAACCATCTTAAATTTCCCCCCAAGGGCCCAGAAGCACAAAAAGATGGTTGATTTTAACCCTCGGAATACAGGGCCAAAACAAAAACGGGAAAACCAGTTTTCCCCCTAAAGTAAAAAAAATTCCATTTACATTATTATGCTTTAAAACCAAATGTGGCAAAAAAAATAGACTCTTGATGTGTCAAACACCCAAAATTTAAACGTAAACCCACTAAGGGCTAAAATTTTGAAGCCCGAAAACATAACGCGGGCTATCTTTTCTTTTCACACTTTGGGTTTTAAAGGGAAAATCCAAATTAAAACTTGAAACTTTTAAACTTTCTGGGGGACCCCTTTTTCTTTTTGTTAGCAGAATGCGCTCAAAGACTAGCAATAACCTGATGAAAAGTCCTTTTTTTTTTTCTCAAATTTAAAAGAAGTTTTATTAAGTAAAATAGACATTAAAAAAAAATACAAGATTTCCCGGCATTTAATAACAGCTGAATAACAAGGGAAAAAAAAACAAAGCATTGAGTTTTAGGAAAAAAGCAAAGGGGGGTTCGTTTTATAATATAAATTTTTTAAGTGACTAAACCCCGAACAGATCCCAAAACCCCGAAAGAAAAAAACACCCGTGGAGATTAAAAGGAGATTTATCTTTGGCCCCAGAGAAGGAACCCCTCGGTAGAAGGGGCCCGGTGGACGGGGGCCTGAAGGGCATGAATTAGAGCGGGAAAATGAAACCCCCCCAGACTCGCTAGGGGCGGGGCCAAACAAAATGGGAGGAAAGTTCAAGTTTTCTATATTTAAATAATTTTTCCGTAGGCAAACTTAAAAATCTACAGTTTTTTCTATCTTTTTAAACCTAAAACGGGAACTTTTAAATTTTATCTAACTCTTAAACCCCTTTTACACACTATTTAAAAAAAACCCGATTTCTAACCCCAACATTTAACCCTTTTTTCTTCTGAAAGAAGGGGAAAAAACTCCTTTTTTTATTTTCAATCTGGTGGGGGCACCACCTATTTTAAAAGGAAAAGCCTTATATCTTTTACAAAGTAAAATAGTTCAGTAAGGGATCCCCAACCTACTAAATTGGGCAAAAAATTTGTCCCCCAAATAATCAAGGACACGGAACAAAAAAGGCCCCTAGTGACACCCCTGCAAACAAAGGGAACACTTGTAGATAGAGGGGAGAAATTCAAATTTTAAAACGTCATATCGAACCTCCCAACATGTTTTGCCACCTAACCTGGGGTTAAACAGGGCTTAGAGGGCCCGATCTGGGCGGACCCCCTGCCCCGGGTGGAGCCAGGTTTGTGCTTTCTAAGGGGTGTCCCCAAAACAAAAAGGGTTAAAATGGGGAAAAGGGGGGAAAAATCAAAGGGTTTTTTAAAAAGTGTATATAGAGGTTAAAGGGGTTTACATTAAAAAAAGTTGTTTTTAGTGTTTTTAAAAAAGAACGGATAGAGTTTAAATTTTTCCCTTTTGGCCCAAAATTTAGTAAATATAGTGATCAAAAGTCACTCTCTTTTCTCTTGCGAGATTCCCCAAATTTTTTGAAGATTATGGGGAGATTTTCAAGTTAGGCAAAATTGTAAGGGCCGACAGATTTGCTCAATGCAGCAATTGGCCTGGCATATTAAAGTAACAGACAGAGCCTCAGTAACGAAGGCAAAAATACAAAGTCAACCCCTAACTGAGGAGAGGGGAGGGGGGGGGAGGGGAGGAAAAGCAGGTCGAAGCGCAAGACCCGTCAAAGCGGGCTTATAGGGGTCCCAAGACTCGGGTGAGATCACAGATGCTATGTCTTTATGTCTCGTCCTCAAAGTGTACGATAATCTGATGAAAATTCTAAACATGGCCAGTCAATGGTGGTCTTTCAATAGTCTGTTGAAAAATTTGTTCATTGTTAAATTTGTTCATTGTTAAATTTCACCTGACGTACCATTGTTTTAGTTGAAATCTTCCATTTTTTTTTCAAATATATTTTATTATTTTCAAATATGTAACATACAAGAAAATGAGCAATTTTCCCAAGTTTACACAGTTGATAAAGTAATACAGTGATAGATATTTGTGCACATCATAGGACTGGTCATTATTCAGGTAAGTAGACTCTGGTTGGTTATTTGAGTCGGACCGCTCTCGATCCGAACAAATCATAGAAGGACACTTTGAACCAAGTCCAAAAGAGTTGGTTGTGGAATATAATAGAGAAATGGAGGTGTGTCTGCTTCTCGTACCACTAAGCTTCTTTGAATGCCCAGCCTCAAGAAAACAATAAAGCCCAACAACATTGCAAACACCAAGGAAAGAAGAAGAGAGAGGGGGGGAAAGAAAAGGAGAAAAAAAAAACTAACACATCCACTAGATCCTCCACATTTGTTAACTCTTTTGGATTAGAGATTGGTTATGAAATCCCATAACTGCTTAGATTTGGGCCACTTCTTGACGTTCCTCAGCATTATGGTGGGTTTTCCCCATGTCCTGTATCTTGAGAATCCCCAGGGATCCTGTCAGTTCGTCCCTCCAAATACCACTTAGTAAGTTTAAATGGGGTTACTAAAATTTTAATTCTTCCCTGTCCAAGAAAGCTCTGATAAAAGGTGTCCATTTTACAAAAAATGTCTCCATTTGGGAGACTTTATTCTTTCTGGTCTCTTGTCGATCCATGAGTAAATAATGTTTTTCCTGGGACAGGACCTCCTGTTCCCCAGGTGTCTCTTTTTTGCCAATAAGATTATATGTAGAAGCTGAAATCCTCCATTTTTATAAACTCACACTAATATTATTACGCTTGATGACAGAGTCACCATGCAAAGAGGTCGACAACATTTGGGGCTTTAGATGCTTCATATTTGACACAGTGACTACATTTGTTTTAAGGCTATGTTCACCAGGTATGGCAGGCATACAGTAGCCCCGCAATTACGCGGTGTTGGGAGTCGTGTTTGATCCATGAAAAGAAAAATGGCCGGCGCCTTCAGGATAAAAGCCGGCAGAATTCTGATGAAGCGAGGCTTTCTCTCGGAAACGCGTAAATATAATCGTTGTTTTGTTTTTAATTTTGTGAGAGTAAAATCTTGCATTTTTTAAAAATAAATTCTTTTTAATGTTAAAAGCCTCTAGCTCGGTTTTTAATCCTGCACGTGCGCCGGGTCCATTTTTTCTTTTTCATTGGCGTTTTCTCCCCCCGGACATCGGAGCGGAGCATCAGTGACCTGCGGCTTTCCCTACTAAGGTACGGTATTTTAAATTGCTCTGCAAGCCCATATGAGTGTTGTGCCTCTATATTATAAGGCAACACCCCAAGGTGAGAATCCACTGTATTCAATACCTAAATTTGTTATAACTATAACACTTTGGCGCCCCCTCTTTTTTTTCCCCTTTTTGCATACGGAGTCGTGCTGATCGGCGGGATACTCCCCGAAGCGGGGGGGGGCCAGCAGCCCTCTGGCCCCATAGACTGTCATAGACTCCGGTGTAATTGCCGTGAATAAGTGGCATGTCACTTATCTCCCCGCGCGTACACGATCGTATTGTACGAGCGGGGAGAGGACGCGTAATCCATAGTTCTCTATGAGAACTATGGATTACCGTAATTTCGGCGCGCATCTCGCTCGTATTAGAGCGCAAATACGACGCGAAATGCGCCCCAAAATAAGCCGTGTGAAAGCCTAAAACTCTGCCTACACTTTTTGGTTGACATTTCCACATAATGTTGTTCAATATGATTCCCCAGAATTTTTAAGACGTCGTAGCTGAAATATAATTTAATAAAAAAAAGTCTTTACTTATCTATGACTTTTTTTTTTACAAACTATTATTTTGCAGTACTGAACAATTGATGTTGGAAAGTAACCAAGCAACAGGACAAGAAAATGCAGACTACCGATTTTGACAACGTGGAAATTGAGCAGCAATACAGCTTGGTGAATTCTCGCTGGGAGACAACAGAAGATGACCTGGACAATGATAACAGTTCTGCTCGCATGTTTGAAAGATCACGAATCAAAGCCCTCGCAGGTAACATCAGGGCCCTCTATGTGAATGTATTAGAGCAGTTCATTTCCTAGCATGGCTGCACCCTGTAGTACTGTGGTACCTCAACATACAATATTAATTGGTTCCGGGATAACCATTGTATGTTTAACCCATAACTCCATGGAAAACTGGTAATTGGTTCTGAAACCCCAAATTGTCACCAACATAATGCAGAATGGAGATTAAAGACAATTAAATAGATAACTAGTACAAGTAAAGCAAATCCTTACATATAACATCAGAAAGAGCGTCTGAAAGCTGGAAATCACTTTTTGTTTTGAGGATAGAAGCTTCTTTGGGTCATGTACTTTATACACAATGTATCAAAAGAAAAGAAAATTGGGTCCTCACCAGATGCGCAAAGGAGCCGCTCATCCTGGCACATCTAAAGAGCAGTACAGGACAAGAAGTACCGCACTGTACTGTAGAGACTCGCTACTAGACCACCAATCACTGCATGCACTTCGGTAATACATGAGAGCAGTACAGGAGATGTAGTACCGCATTGTACTGTAGAGAGGCGCTACTAGACCACCAATCACTGTATAGACCTCCATGTAAGAGAAGTACAGGACATGTAGTACCGCACCGCACTGTACTGTAGAGAGGCGCTACTAGACCACCAATCACTTCATGCACCTCGATGATACATGTAAGAGCAGTACAGGACATGTAGTACCACACTGTACTGTAGAGAGGTGCTACTAGACCACCAATCACTGCATGCACCTCACTAATACATGTAAGAGCAGTACAGGACATGTAGTACTGCACTGTACTGTAGAGAGGTGCTACTAGACTGGCAATCACTGCATGCACCTCACTGATACATGTAACAACAGTACAGGACATGTAGTACCGCACTGTACTGTAGAGAAGCGCTACTAGACCATCAATCACTCCATGCACCTTGCTAATACATGTAAGAGCAGTACAGGATGCGTAGTACCACACTGTACTCTAGAGAGGCGCTACTAGACCGCCAATCACTGCATGCACCCAGGGCCGTCTTAACAGCACTATGGGCCCCTGGGCAGAGAGGTAACTGCCCCCCCCCCCCCCCAAAAAAAAAACACTACTAAAGAAACAAATATAAACATTACCAGCTCCGGTCACCATTACATGACAGAGACTTTAGCACTGATGGAATATAAATAGCAAAATAACACCCTGACACCAGGGACTCACCGGAGACGTCCTGTCTGATCAGTCGTTCTCTGAATCGTTCTTTTTCCCTTTTCCTCTCCTTCCGTCCAGACCACCATGATGACTTGTCCTGGCCGCCCCTCGTCCCTGCAGAATATAACACACAAACATCTTAGAATCCGTACTTTATCAGCACTTCGCTGCTGATTCCTACCTTTGTTATGGCGCCCCACATTTAGTAAGTAGGTAGTAATGCTGCCCACCATTAAGTAGGTAGGTTTACAGGCCCACTGTAGGTAGATATGCTGTCCCCTGTAGGTAGGTTTATAGCCCCCCTGTAGAGTGTAGGGCAGGCAGGGCCAGTAATTAGGGCAGGCAGGGCAGTATATAGCCAGGCAGGGCTGTATATTTGTGGTTGGCAGGGCAGTATATAGGTGGCAGGGCAGTATATAGGTGGTAGGCAGGGCAGTATATTGATGGCAGGGCAGTATATAGGTGGCAGGCAGGGCAGTACATAGGTGGCAGGGCAGTATATTGATGGCAGGGCAGTATATAGGTGACAGGGCAGTATATAGGTGGCAGGGCAGTATATAGGTGGCAGGGCAGTATATGGTGCAGGGCATATATAGGTAGGCAGGGCAGTATAAGGTGGCAGGGCAGTATATTGATGGCAGGGGCAGTATATAGGTGGCAGGGCAGTATATAGGTGACAGGGCAGTATATAGGTGGCAGGGCAGTATATAGATGGCAGGGCAGTATATAGGTGACAGGACAGTATATAGGTGGCAGGGGCAGTATGTTGGTGGCAGGGGCAGTATTTGGGTTGCAGGGGCAGTATTTCTAGGTGGCAGGGGCGTTATATTGGTTGGCAGGGGCAGTATATAGGTGGCAGGGCAGTATATGATGGCAGGGCAGTCTATAGGTGCCAGGGCTGTATATTGTGGCAGGGCAGTATATAGGTGACAGGGCAGTATATAGGTGGCAGGGCAGTATATAGGTGGCAGGGGCAGTATATAGGTGGCGGGCAGTATATAGGTGGCAGGGCAGTATATAGGTGGCAGGGGCAATATATTGGTGGCAGGGGCAGTAATTGGTGCAGGGCATTATATTGTTAGACAGGCCAGTAGTTTACAAAAATAAATACATACTTACCAGATTTCCTTCCTCTTCTCCACGTCCGGAGCCGGTGGCCGCTGGCAGCAGAGTGCAGGGCCGCGGAGCGGGCGCGCGATGACGTCATCACATCGCGCGCCTGCCCCGCGGCCTCCTGGGAGCTGAACAGACGGGATCAGTAGATCCCCGCTGTTCAGCCTCTGCCGCTGCTTGCATCGCGCGGAGCAGGCAGCGGCCGTGATGGCTGCATGGCCGGGTCACAGACCCAGCCATGCAGCCATGTGATGAGGGGACCACAGACCGACGCCGGTACTCGGGGCCCGCCAGGGGGAAACCCCAGCCTCCCCCGGCGACGCTCCGAGCCAGCGCTGCGGCCCGAATCCCGGCTGCCCCCGGCAGAGCCTGGCTGTCGCTCCACTGGGCAGGGTAGGCGGCTGCCCGGGAGGGCCCCCGGAGATCGTGGGGCCCCCGGGCAGTGGCCGACCTGGCCCAATGGAAGAGACGGCCCTGCATGCACCGCGCTAATACATGTAAGAGCAGTACAGGACATGTAGTACCGGACTGTACTGTAGAGAGGCACTATAGACTGCCAATCACTGGATGCACCTCACTAATACATGTAAGAGCAGTACAGGACATGTAGTACCACACTGTACTGTAGAGAGGCGCTACTAGACCTCCAATCACTGCATGCACCTCGCTAATATATGTAAGAGCAGTACAGGACATGTAGTACCTCACTGTACTGTAGAGAGGCGCTACTAGACCGCCAATCACTGCATGCACCTCGCTAATATATGTAAGAGCAGTACAGGACATGTAGTACCGCACTTTACTGTAAAGAAGCACTACTAGACCATCAATCACTCCATGCACCTCACTAATACATGTAAGAGCAGTACAGGACATGTAGTATCGCACTTTACTCTAGAGAGGCGCTACTAGACCGCCAATCACTGCATGCACCTCGCTAATACATGTAAGAGCAGTACAGGACATGTAGCACCTTACTGTACTGTAGAGAGGCGCTATAGACCACCAATCACTGCATGCACCTTGCTAATACATGTAAGAGCAGTACAGGACGCGTAGTACCGCACTGTATTCTAGAGAGGCGCTACTAGACTGCCAATCACTTGCATGCACCTCGTTAATACATGTAAGTGCAGTACAGGACATGTAGTACCGCACTGTACTGTAGAGAGGCGCTATAAACTGCCAATCACTGCATGCACCTCACTAATACATGTAAGAGAAGTACATGACATGTAGTACCACACTGTACTGTAGAGAGGCGCTACTAGACCGCCAGTCACTGCATGCACCTCACTAATAAATGTAAGAGCAGTACAGGACATGTAGTACCGCACTTTACTGTAGAGAGGTGCTACTAGACCATCGATCACTCCATGCACCTCACTAATACATGTAAGAGCAGTACAGGACATGTAGTACCGCACTGTACTGTAGAGAGGCGCTATAGACTGACAATCGCTCCATGCACCTCACTAATACATGTAAGAGCAGTACAGGACATGTAGTACCGCACTGTACTGTAGAGAGGAGCTGCTAGACCGCCAATCACTGTATACACTTCACTATTAAAGATGTTTTACAAGTAAAATGTTCATTATAATTAGTTGGATCTGTGATATTATATATTTAGTGTAGTTTCAGGGTACAATGTCCCAGAAAAGATCATTGTATGATGAAAATATTGTATCCTGAGACCATTGTAACCTGAGGGAGCACTGTAATTGGACTGCATTGGTAATTAGAAGACTTTTACTTTTAGAGCAGTAACATTTATTCACAGAACTTCTGACTAGCAGAAAATTCACAAACATGTTGTCTTCTAATGACTATGAGCATCACCAGGATTCATCCAACATATATCAAGAAATATTTGTTGTATAATGTACTTATTATAAATTATAAGGAGCCATCAAGGAGTTCTTTGCCTGTATTCAGGGCTGTCTTAACAGTATTATGGGCCCCTGTGCCATGTTATGGGTCCTTCCACAATAAAGTACTTCACACTAGGCCATGACTCTAGCCACACCCAAGCTTGATATCACGTGAGGCCATGCCTCTAACCACCCAGAAGCATAGCCATTCCATCATGCCGCCTACTAGGGGCACCCTTCTGATGGCTTTAGGCAGCCTACAGCCTACAAAGCCAATTGGTAAGGCAGGAAGTCGATGGCTCCCTTTTCTATCATGGTTCTTAATTGTTTGCACATGCTAAGAACACGCAAACAGTTAAAAAAGTAGAGCCAACCTAAGGATTCAAGGTATATTCTCTGGATTCCTTGGACATACTTAAACCACCTGGGGCCCCTATGGTTGTGGGCCCCCCCTGGGAAACTGCCTAGTGTATCCAATGGAAAAGATGACAGGAAACGTCAGCAAACCAAGTACTTTTAGACATGCCACAGAATGTTGAGATGATTTTCAAGATTCCTCATGATTTATAGAGGTGGGTACAATATTTCTTCTGAAACACTACCCCTATGTAATTTGATAGGCAACTATAGTCTTAAAAGGGTTTTGCCAAGAAGTGATTTCCTCACCTAACAGGCTGATACTCCCCTCTTGAGCCTTGAAAAAAGGGGTGTTGTGTTTCGGGTTTAAAAAAAAAGTCCTCCTCTTGATGATGCCCCACCCCCCATGCACGTTCCCGAAGTGTTTTCAGTCCTGTATTTGAGAAAACATGTTTGGCTAAACACAAGGTAACTGTATTGTGACAAGCTATACGGGTTTTGTTTTCTCCCTTATTGTCAGGGTAAAGAAAAGCTCCAAGCAGGGCCAGGCACTTGAATCGCCCCTGGTCAAACTTTTGTAAACAGTCAGGGAAACAAGGCACTGGGGGGTCCCTGAAAGCTTCAGGGGCTTCCCTTTTTTTAAATCACTATATTAAAAAGGTTAAATACCCATTTTGGAGGATCCCACTCAAAATTGATCGGGCAAAACCCCTTTAAAATAATTTTCAAACTTTTAACAAAAAATTTTTTTCAAAAAAAAAAATAATGCAAAATTTAGCTGCTATAGCAACTTATTTAAAAATGGGAAACAGAGCGTCAAGTGGTAGGCACAGTTTGACCTTAAAAAGCCTTGCCCACAGTGCCAGTCTTCTTACAGTTTCCTCTTCCTGGAGAGATGTGCTTGTGTTACTCCACACATCTATGTGTGATAGAAAAAAACCCCCTTGACAGCATCTTTGAAAGATTAAAACTTTACACTTTTTTCCGATGGAAAAAGTGAAACCGTGCAAAAAGAAATTTTCAAAATGGGGTGAACTCCCTTTAGCGTTTGTGAGCGCGGAATTGATCTCTATCTGGACCTAAGAGACGGAAGAATGCTGTTAAAACTTCTAGAGGTGCTTTCAGGAGAACAGCTGGTAAGTATTCCAGGCTCTGCCTTTTAGTCCGAAATAGTGGTGGGGCAAAAGGGGTACGTAAAAGGTTGTCCAATTGGGATTGGGTAATGGGGTTTAATATGGATTTTAAATTCCCACCCCTTTACTTGTTAAAGCTTTAAAATTTAAAGGGAATATGCCATCAAAAATGACCTATTTATTAATTCATGTTCTTATCTTAAACACTTTGGGCGAGATGCCAGTTTTAGGCACATTAAATGTGAAAGTGGCCAAAAACCATCATTTTCCCAAAAACTGGGGTCAGGTATAACTTGCATAGAAAACTTAAAGTCCTAAAAAGGCCATCGCGTCAAAAAAGGGGGCATTGCGCAAACCCCTCGCATAGCTATCATTGGTTGGTTTGTAATGCCCCTATGAGGCCATTGCCTGACGGAGGTCTAAATTGTAAGCACCTCAATAGCGCATTTTGCGAGGGGGCCGAGCACCATATTTAGGGGCTTTACAAAGTGTCTCCCGGCGTATAATGCCCGTTTGGTGTACGACAGTTCTTTACAACAAGAATTGGCGTCAAAAGTGGT
>JAODAL010044604.1:0-32715 GCA_025379985.1 Phyllomedusa bahiana | reverse complement strand
GCTCAGGGGGAGCGGGAGGGTTTTCATTAGAGGTTATGGCTGAAAAAATTTCATTTTTTTGCAGTGTAGACAGAGCCTAATGGGCCGCTAGGAATAGCAGAGCTGAATTTTCAGTCACTTTGTAACCCCGCCCCACCCTGAACAAGAAGTGAGAGCCTGAAGCTGGCTGTAAAGGCGGGTTTTATAACAGATTTTTAAAGGGGACCCTTTGGACAGGGAATCTAAAGGTGACTGTTAGATTCAGTATGGTGAATGTTTTTAGGTTTTTTGATGCAACTTTATGCACCCTTCATAATTAACTTTTGTTTTACTTAGTTTATTTGTTTATATAGCACTGCCATATGCCACAGCACAGTACAGAGATCATCATTTAAGCTACTCCCTGTCCCAACGGGGATAACAGACTAAATTCCAAATTAACCTAAGAGTATGTTTTTTTGGGTGTGAGGGGAAACCAGAGCATGTTGAGTATACTCAAGGAGAGCATACAACTCCCATTCATTTTTTAAATCAGTCGGATTCAAACCCCCAAAAACCCAAGGTCCGGCTAATATGTGCTACTTTTTTCAGCCTGGGTTTTTTTACCCCAAAATTTTCCCCTCCAAATTGCCCGGAAAAAAAAAAAAAAAATTTAAAAATAAAATTATAAATTATTTAGGTATTTAAAATTTTTAAATTTTTTTTATTTTTTGGTAATAATTATTTTTTAATTTTAATCGAAAAAATTTTTTAAAACCCCAATACAAACAAACAATATAACTTTTTTCCCCTCCTTTTCTATCTTAATTTTTTATATATATAAAAATAAAATTTTAATAAAATTTTTTTTTATATAAAAAAAACAAAAAACAAAAAACCCCACACACACATTTAGTGTATGTCACAAAATATATAGTAGCAAAAAGACCTAAAATTATAAACATAAGGCTGGATCCAAACCGCATTGGACAAAAACAAAAAAGTCACCGTTTTTGCCCGACCCGGGGACCCCGTTTTTGTCATGTATTTCAAAAACCCGGGGTGGTTTTCGTTTTTTTCCTGGCCCCATACAATTGTTGTTTGGAAAAGCAAAACCCTGGGTATTATAAACAAATTGTTAAATCCCCAGTCCCCAAAAAGGGCTTAAAAAAAATTTCCCGTGTGGCTCAATTTTTTTTTTTTTTTTTTTTTTTTTATTAAATTATAATGGATGGATAAACGGTATTATTTTCAGAATTTCCAAAAAACAAAAAATGCCAAAAAACCCACCATTTTCCTTGTGCTGTGTGGACATGGCCTAATGCAGGAAAGAAAACCTTTTTTTGAAGTGTTTAAGAATTTACAAACTTCAAAGTTTGCCAAAATGGTTTCCCTTAGATTAGATGGGACATCAGAAGGAAGAGGTGGGGGTCAAGCTAAAAAAGGGGCATAAAAGTCTCAGTAATACAGACTGTGAAAGTCCATTGATCTCTAAGATTTTCGGAAGATTTTCAGGAATAATGTTATAATTTCAGGAACTCAACCTATGAAATACACACAGGCCCTAAGCGCCAGCCCCAGCGAGCCATTTCCTTACCAGCGGTTTTGCAGTCATTATTTACCCTGTCGTTTGGAGATAAAACACATAAAACACATTTTAAATACTTATCAGATGGAACTGAATGTTACAAATTGGGATATTTAGAGCCTTTGATTGCTCTGATGTTGGGACCATGTAATGATTATTCATGATATACATTCCTCTTGATAGTTATTTTTTGTGTCTGATATAAATTATTTATTGGCCAAGTCCAGATGGTGAGAGTCTAAAAAGTTCTGCATTCACTGGGGAAAAACAGTGAAGAACACAGATCTGTTAAGATCATCAAGAGATTTTCCTTCCTAAGCTGATTTTTACTTAACGGGGTATTCCCACCTCATTGATTAGCTTTAAAGGGGTCGTCTCGCTACAAGGATTGCTTTTTATGTTAAAGATCTTGCAAAAACAAGTCACTTTGTTAATGGATACATATTGCAGTATCCTACCTATTCTGAGATATCCCCTCTTGTATGGGCTACATCAACTCCTCAGGTTGCTATAGCTACAGACCTGTTTGATCTATCCTAATAGGCTGCCAGCACTGGTTGCTATAACTGCAGACCTGGCTTCTACTGCAGCCTAGTGGAAGCCAGTAAACACGCCCCTGAATTCAAAGTGAAACCAAGAAAATAGGACTGAGGCGAGATGAATCAATGTAGTGAGACAACCCCTTTAACTACTTGTTGATCACCCATAGACTATGAACATCCGGGTGGTGGCAGTTTTTCTGCACGGATGTTCTGGAAGGTGTGTGCACAGAGCACAGCTATGTAAGTGGAGCTCCAGCTACCACTGAGAAGACACAGAGGTCACACTGCCACGGTAGGTGGGAATTTACAGTTTTGATCAAAAATGTACACCAAGAACCTCAAATTTTTTCATATATTTCATATTAGCAGAAATGCTGTTCCAAAAACTCTTGTGTCTTCTTTGACTGTTTTTTAGTGTCTCTAGAGTGCTACTGATATTGTATTGTGTTTGCATAGCTTTTGCTGCCACAACAGTGTGCACCTATATGTTTATTCTTCAAAACGGATGTGCTGATCAGATTTTGTACTTTGATCACTGAGAAGACAGGGATGGTTTAAGAGGGCTGTATACACAGACTGGCAGGAAGGAAGCCTGTATTGGCTTCCTGCCTCTCGGAGCCAGCAGTCACCTGACCATCAGTGATCGATAACGGTCTGAGCTGCTGGATCTCATCACACCCGTATCAGCTCTGCAGTCAGTGCAGGGGACGGATTTCCCCTGTAATTGGCGCTAATATACCAGCCCAAGTTACTGGAGAAATCAACCAAATAAAAAAAAAAAAAGAAAGAAGAACAAAAGAGGGGCACAAAATGCAAAATAAAGTGGTAAAATAAATACTAGCCCAAGCCGCAACTTCCAGCCCTGCCCCTTACCAGCCTAAGACTTCATCTACATATACATGTCCGTGACGGAAAAGTGAGAATTACAAAACTTATTTTAGCGCCACTTTTGGTGTTAAAAAATATATACATTAAAAAAGTGAACAAAAACACTTTTTGTTTACCGTTTTCTCCCATATCAAAAAAAACCAAAAAAGAACATAAAAAGATTATTTTTGTATCTACAATTTCTTATGAACACAAACACTAACAAAAAAAATAGCACCACATATAATGCCAAAAAAATATCTTAGTGGGACGCTCCTCTATGATGTTCATATGGTCTTGTTTATAGAAAGGGCACCTGATATTACCGTCCCTTAAAAGTTTTTTTGTTCGGGTTATCAAAAGATCAACTTTAAATTCAAAAATTTCCAAATTTTGTAACCCCTTACTAACATGGGAATCCACACACATGTAGCAGTTCTCATGGGGGGCCAGGGGCCAAAAGTTTTGAGAAAGACACAAATATTATATTTTCAATCACCTGATCTGTTGCCCTCTGGTTTTTATGTGAGTTTGTCAGATGTTTTTACACATACAGAAATACATAGTGCAAAATCATATTATGATTAATTGCAAAAGCTTTATTGACAGTTAGAATTAGTTAATGCAGCAATCATTATTTGCAGTGTGACCCTTCTTCTTCTTCAGGACCATCTGCAATTCTCCCCTGCATGCTCTCAATCATCTTCATGGACGCAAATCCTCGACGGATAGCAGTCCATACTTGCACAATCAAATGCTTGGCATTTTGTCACAATTTGTTGGTATTTTGTTTGTCCACGTCCGTCTCTTGATGATTGACCTCAAGTTTCTCAATGGGATTCAAGATCCATGGGGATATTCACAGTGCCATGAGACGCCCAAATCTCTATTTTTGTTCCGCTGAGGCCTTTAGTTTAGCACCTTTGCTTTGTGGCAATTGGCTTCCATCATCGTCTGGAAAAGGCATTGTTGATCACCAAACTGCTCTTTTGGGTGCGGTTTTGGGAGAAGTTGGGCTCTTCTGAGGACATCGCTTGTACCATACTTTACTCATTCTGTATTTTTTAGCAAGACTGTTAAGAGAGGTTTCCGATTCCCTTGCTGGAAGGCAACCCCACACATCCAAATGGTTCTTGGATGCTTTAGACATTTGGCATGAGATAAGACTGGAGGTATCGCTCACCTTGTCTTCTCCAAACAAGCTAATTCCAGAATATTCGCAAACATTTGTAAAGGTGGATTCATCAGGAGAAAATGACTTTATACCTCCAGTCCTCAGCATTCCACCCCTGTACCATTAGGCAGAATAATCAGTCTGCTCCCTGATGTTTTTTCTTGAGAGAAGTTGGCTTCTTTGCTGCCCTCCTTGACACTCTAGGCCTTGCTCCATGATTCTCCTCCCTCACAGTGCGTGTGTCAGATTGCGACTCACATCCCTGCCTGCTTGTCCATTCCTGAGCAAGGCTCTGTGGCACAGCTTGTATCTTACTCAATTCCCCAAGCTGAAAACATCTTTTAAGAGACGTCCATTGGCTCTTGCTCTGGTCTTCTCTTGGGCCGCCTCTGGAGCCTATTTCAACAATGGAACCCTACTCCTCTCTTAATTCCTTGATGATTGCGTTAGATTGTTTGACTGAGGGTGTCAATCTTTCTAGGCTGCGATACTCTTCCTGTTAGGCCATTTTATTTGTGGGTCAGTGCAATGATGAGACTGTCACATGTTGTTTCTTTAAAGATACCATAGTTAACAGAAGTAGAAAGGGCAAGTTATGCCAAGGCACCTAGGCTTTAAAGTGTCCGATTGGTGTGCTTCTTAGCTTAAATCATGGACAGATTGATCTCCAGCCCTGTGTCCTCATTCAACACCCACACCTGTGTTAATGGATGGCAAACACCAAACGATATTAGCTGGTCCTATTAAGGAAGTTCACTGCATATGAAGTGGAGAATGAGTTGTTTGGGGAAAAAGTTCATTTTCTAGGCAGCTATTGAATAATAGCAAATTAATTGCTGTTAAGGGGCTCTGATCACCGTCTTCATAACATTCTGGAGGTATATGCAAATTGCCATTAAAACCTGATGCAGTAGACTTTGTAAGAATTAACATTTGTATCATTCTCAAAACTTTTGGCCATGACTGTACACACTGCATGAAGACACTTCTACCAGCCGCCTTCCTGCCCGATATCAAAGAATTTATCCGTACTAAACATGAAGCGGAAAGCACCAGCACAGCGGTAATATCTCACAATGAATATGCGCCATAACTACTGCCTGTTATTTCTTCTCCATCAGCTTCTTCATATCTTTAAATGTTAATATACAGAATGCATTTAAACAAGCTGACAGTAAAATGCAAAGAACATTATTCACGCTACTAAAGAATTTGTGCACAATCAAAACACATTGGTCCATATAACATATGGAAATAAAGAAAGGTAAAGCTATAGTTTTATTATAAAGAACATGAATCAAAACTAAAATCCTTAAAGGCTGCGTTTACACGGCAAAGACCAAATGCCGGTTGTGAAATTCCAACCGGTATTTGGTCTCTCTCTGGCACGTAGGACGGCGGCTTTTGACCGCGGTTTGTGGATTTAAGCTGTCCCCATTCACACCCCCGTCCTGCCCGAAAACCGGCTGGAAGAATAAACATGTTCTAATTTTTTTCAGAATGTCAGCGGTGTAAAAAAACGTCCGGCAGAAAATCCGTGTAGTGGGGACTGCTGAAAGAAATTTATATTAATGTCAATGTAAAAGGTTGACAGTCACTTTAACGATGTCTTTCAAATCCGAAAACTGTCTGTAAAACAGACAGAAAACCTGTGCCGTGGGGACAAGCCCTAATGATTTCCGATTTCACTAGTTTATCTTTCAATCCTGTTACATCAACCAAATTAAGGTTCCCCCTACAGAGTAACATGCAATCATTTTTTTTTTATCTCCTCAGGATTTTGTGGGACCTGCAGTGTCCCCTTCTCACGCCTCTATATCTTCCTCTGCTCCATCCCCCCCTCCATATTTGTAGGTGTAGTTTTTCTCCCTCTAACACCCCACACTGTCTTGCATATTCAACTAGAAGACTCTACATTCGTCCATATTAAGCCCAATTCACATTGCAATTTTTCATTAAATCTGGCCTCTACATCGGGAAAGCTCCCAACATACAAGCTAAGCGACTCCGTAGAGTTTCACGGTCAGGCGAAAAACAAAATAGGGTCCTTTTGGCCCCTGCCTGGTTATGCAAAAAAATGACATAGGGAATAGGGTAGCATACTGAGCTATAGTATTCAACAGGATCCATACAAAAAAAAAAAAAAATTATATATATATATATATACATATACACACACACACACACACACACACACACACTTATTTATTACATGGACACTATATTGGTTTATAGGCACCAGTAAAATACAAAATATGGCATGAGCTTTTCAATAGTTTTTCATGACCTAACCAATAAATGAACGCAAATAAAGCCTAGTATTAATGGATCTTATAATCGGTTGCCTAATAGTGGCATCAGTGACCCATAAAATACAACAAGCATATAGCCAATATTCAGATGGACCTTCAGTTTCACCGAGCCTGCTCCTTACATCCAGCTTCAGGCTTCCACTTCCTGTTCAGGCTATAAGTGGATTTAACAAGGCATAGACCTGACATTTCAGCACTTCTATTCCTAGCAGCAGCAATATATATCATGGGTGTCAAACATCGTCCCACAGTGGCACATCTGGGCCTTCAGTGTAATTATAATTAGGCCTTCCTAGTAATTGGGCCAAATGCAGTGTATCAGAGACGAAGAGGATGCACCAGGAGCTGTCATAAGATCACTTTCCGCTCAGCCCCTTCCCCCTGCATAGAGCAGAGAAGGGACCAGAAGAAACAACTCAGACAGTGACTGATAAGAGGAGCTCCCAGGGGGAAACAAGGATGCAGAGCCTCAACACTTAACCAGTTTCATCTCAGCCCCAGTATCTCTGCAGGCAGCAGGGTACTCCAAGCAGAAACGCTGCACTGTGCAATAGATAATAAGCAATGTGAAGACCACAGGACACAGTGAGTTAACTGACTGTGGTCAGTACAAACAGTAGGTCCTGGACTGCTTTTCTGGATTTGAGAGTGTACCAGAACATAAGGCAGTGGGGGAGAAAAGCACTTTAGGAAAAAGACAGAGTTCTTTCATACCACAGCAACAAAGAAGGAGATGAGCAGCACATCATCTTTCATTTCCCACATAAAGCACATACAACTGCACCGTGTCTATGACCCCTAAGCCTGGCTCAGTGGCAGATGCAGTACTAAAGACTACTAACCAGTTGTGGGATCATGCTGCAAATAGATAGCATAATACTGATGACCCATAAAACACAACTAGAAAAATACATAAACTCTCAATATTCAAACAAAAAGTGGGTTGTTTGGTGCCAAGAAGTGATTTCCCTCAGCCTCACAGGCCTGAATATCTCTCCTCTAAAGTCTTTAAAAAAGGGGCATTGTGTTCCTGTGGTTTAAAAAAATAAGTACCCATCCTCTGTTGATTCATCGTCATCCATCTTCCCATGTGCATTCCCAAGGCTGATACTTAGTCTTTTAGTTGAGTAAGAACATTGTATGGCTAACTCCACAGGTATAACTGTATTTGTTGCACAAGCTCTACAGGTTTTGTTTCTCCCTCATATCTGCACACAGTGAGAGAAATATAAGGTTACCAAAAGTCAGGAGGGCATGTCCTTTTGTTTCGTCTCACCGGACTGTTGTTGCAGGGGGGTTGCATGGGGTGATAGGAGGGCTGAGCAGGGATCCAGGGACCGTCTGCATGTTTACTCCGATAAATTACATATGAAACCCTGGATAGCTCTATACAGAACAGACAACAGGCTCATTTACCTGCTCCGCCTCCCCTTCAAAGCTCGTTTCATCGTGCCCTGCCATCAGATAAGAAGTGGCAAGTGCGGCCAGATCAGCTCCTGGACATACAGGAAACTAAGGGCATCTTAGTCAGGCTGTAGCTCTCACAGGCTACACCATTTATAAAATCACATATATCTTAGAAAAGCTATAAATACCCATTAATTGGAGGTCGCCATGTCAACCATAGATCGTTTGCAAAACCCCTTTAAAAAAGATGGTTCGTATGAAAAAGGTTTATCTGAAAGGAAGCAAAAACTTCATCAATTGGAAACATTTTTTCATTAAATGGTAAAGTTTCTCGTGACTTTGTCCAAGTTTTTAATTTTGGCTTGAGTTTGACACGCCTGGCCTACATGTTTAAAGCTAATTCATGAAATGGGAATACTTCTTTAAGACTGGAAAATTAAGAGAACAATTCCAATATTACAGTATAAGTGTCAAACTGTATATGCAATCCCTACTCAGCTGTTCCAGTAGATGTGTAACTGAAGAATAAACCTTTTCATGTATGATCACACAGCAAACAAATAAGCAGGTGCAAAAATATACAGCCGGACGCCCTCCCGAAATTATGCATGTATGAATCGAATGAATAATCATCTCATTTTGGTGCTGACCTGTAATCTAAAACCGTTAAAGGCCTTGAGCTTTAATTAAAAGTTGCAGATGCGTGAATTTGAAGGACTTTTTGTTAAAAAGATCTGAGCAGCGGGCATGAATATTGTTGAGCCCTAGTAGATTAGCATCCCATGCTTTGCCAGCTTGTTTCACCCCAGACAGGTGCAAACAAGAGCCAACAGGCCTGCATGACATTTCAATAAAAACTGGCTCTTCACAACCCGCTGCCAAGTATTGATTTAGAGAGATCACTCAGATGTGCTTGGAATACACTGCACATCATAACTGGCTGCCAGCTTCAGCCGGGAGTGAATATGCCAAAGAGAATAATGTGGCCTCTGGGCAGCTGCTGAAAACGGGCGGGCGCCTCACACATGACATGTGAGTCTTGTAAATCTCATCTTTTCCCCCCATTTGTCTATCCAAACAGATTAAATGTTTCCGATTGTGTAAACTGCTGTGAGTATAGGTATTACAAACTTGAGATACAACTTGCATCGATATCCGTCAGGAAGGAATTAACTTTAACCCCTTACCGCCGGAGCCAGTTTTGGCCTCTCTGACAGAGCCACATTTTTGAAATCTGACATGAGTCACTTTATGTGAGAAATAACTTGTTTGATCACTTTAACCTATCCATGTGATTCAGGAGATTGTTTTCTCTGACAACAATGTGCTTTAAAGATCAGTGAAGAAATTTGGTCACGCAAACAATGCTTGTATATTTGTGAAAAATATAAATAAAATAATCGTGAAAAATTTGAAAGAATTGACCAATTTTTAAACTTCAAAAATTTCTTCTGTGTGTAAGACCGATAGTTATTCCACTCAATAATCAATTAAAACTAGCATCTTACATATGTCTAGCTGTATGTAATTTGGCATCATTTTTTTAAATGTGATTTGTTTGTTTTGTTTTACAACAAAAGGAGGGGGCTTACAACTTTTGTAGATAATTATCAAGAAAATTGTGCAATATTACTTATTTTAGGGACCAGTCCAGTATTCTAACTGACTATGATTGCCCTGTATTTAGATACGCCCCATAAATGACCTCATCTAAAAACTCCACCCCTTAAAAAGTATTCAAAACCGCATTTAGGAAGGTTTATTAACCCATTAGGATGGTTTCACATCATGTAATTAAAAAGCAAAGTGGAAGTGAAATTTCAAAATTTCATCTTTTTTTTGGTCAGATTTTCATTTTTAAGGCATTATTCACAAGAATACGGTAAATGTGATCAGGGATATCAACTTAATATTGATTCCCTCATATTCTGTCTGGCCGGGTTTTCACCAGATAACCCATATGTGGTCCATCAGTGCATTATTTGGCTCAACCAACAAGCCCCAAGAAGAGGAGCACCCACCCTACTGGACACTGGGGTCTCATTTTCATTAACGAATTTATTTAGGGGCCATTTTCAGTTTTGCGATCCCTACAGGTGTCTAAAAATTAATAAATCCCCCTAATAGAACCTAGCATATTGAGAAACTACAACCCCTAAGGAATATATCCATGGTGTAGTGTACATATCGACCGCCACATGTTGGGTGTCATCCAAAGAATTATTAGCATAAGGCTGTTGAAACATGGAAAAAAAAATTTTTTTCCAATAAATCGTCGCTGGGCAATTTTAGGCTGAATAATTTAAAATTTTTACAATCCACGCACTCCTTGTAATAAAAGCACCCAAAATCTTGTTACTTGTACGCAATTCTCTTCCAGTTCGGTCAAGTCACCCTACCATGTGGGTGTAAATCTGGCTTGTTTGGTGTTGGTGGCTCATGGCAGGGGATACAATGGATGGACGCTATTTGGCTATTGGAAGCGGTGAGATTTTGCGTGTGGTGGCCCTCCCATGTCGTCATTTACAAAGCCCCCAAACTTACCATAACAGGTGAAACCTGTCCAGAAGTTTCCCCATTTTGGATTCAACACGTACGTCATATACCACATCTAGGTGTATTTTACATTATGGTTGCACAGGTTGTTCGCAAAGTTTGTTTTTTTTGCATATAGCTATGAAAATGAGGGGAAAACGCAATTCCCCATTGTTTTTTTGGGATTCAATTTTACAGCGTCTCGCCCGGGGCAGGTATAAATGACATGATATCTTTACTATGAGGTTTCGGCTACATATTGGCAATTACATAGATTTTTAAATAGTTTATGTTTTATTATTTTTACATCAGTAGAAATAGTCTATAAAAAAATGCGTTTTTTTTTAGGTTGCTCCTTTTCTTATTAGTGCTATAACGTTTTGTTTTCTGGATCCTGAGCTGATTATGGGCTTGTTTTATGTGGGAGCGAGATGATGATTTTTTATTAGTACCAATATGGGGGCATTTGGCTAGCCTTTGATTTCACTTTTTTATAAGGTTGTTTGTGAGGCATTTTGAAGGCAAAATACGAGCACTCGCTGGTAGTTTTTATTTTTTATTTATTAGTGAGAGGTCACCTGGCATATAACTGACATACGATTAATACACAGTCAGTGTCGATACTATTACAGCTAAACCTCAATTTAATATATTTTTTTATGTTTTACACTGGCTTTTAACACAATAAAAATGACTTTTTTTTCAAAAAGGAAAAAACACATTTTTTTGCATCGCCCATAGTCTGAGAGCCATAAATTTTTAATTTTATCTGTGTACGTGAGCATGTGGTTGGGGCTTGTTTTCTTGCGGGGTATGAGATCCGTTTTTATATTGGTATCATTTTTGGGGGGACAAAACGTTTTTGATCAGTTTTAAATCCGTTTTTGAGAAGGCAGGAATAAGAAAATACTGCAATCCTAGTCAGTGTTTTTATATTTTTATTTTTAACAGCGCTCACCGAGCGTATCCAAGACCATTAGCTTTACTCTCTGGTCCGATACGATTACGGCGATACCCCAATTTATATAGTTTTTTATTTTATTTCATAGTTGGCATAAGTTTGTAAGGCCGAAAAAAGACAATGACGTCCATCCAGATTCAGGCCTGTTTTGCCAAGGTGTTGATCCAGAGGAAGGCAAAAACCCCCAATTAGTGTAGGAAGCCAATCGTCTCATTTTAGGGAAAAATTCCTCCTTCGTGCCGACTCCAATCTGGCAATCTGAAAAATTCCCTGTATCAATGAACCCCCCTCCCAGAAAACCTGAGTCACTATACACTTTGTTATATTATTACGCGCTTCCAGAAATGCATCCAAACCATATATTGAACTCATCAGTTATGAATTCACCATGACAAGGTCCCTCTGGCAGAGAAGTTCCACAGTCTCACCCAACCCTCTTAGCAGTAAAAGAAACCTCTTTCTAATGATAATATAGAAAACTTTCTGTTCGCTCAAGAACTTAGAGGATGCCCCCTAGTTCCTAAGATACGCCCTGGGAAAAAATAAATTCTTTGGGAATGCAAGATTTTGAAAAGCACTTTATATAAAAAAAAAAAAAAGAAAAAAAAAAAAGTGTTTTTATTTGTTTAATAATATTTTATGCATCGCATGTCTTCTGATAGTAGCCATAACTTTTTTTATTTTTTTGCCATATACACGAGCTGTTTAAGGGAAATTTTTGTGTTTTTTGTCGGGATGAACTGAAAGTTTTAATTGGTACAAACTTTGGTGTTTATATGAGTTTTTTTGTCGCATTAATTCCAATTTATTGTGCTGGTCAGGATGTACAAAAATCGCAATTCTGATGACTGTTTTTGTTTTTTACGGCGTTCACCGTCCGGGTTAATTAACGTGATCGATTTAGATTGTGGATCTTACGCAAGCTGCGGCGAGACCAAATATGGCTTACTTTATTTTCGATCTTTTTTGGGGCGTTGGCTTTGTAAAGGGGGATAGAGGAGGTGTACGTGTTTGTTAATTTTTTTTTTTGTGTTTTAAACATTTTTTTTTCCTTTTTAAATTTTTTTCCTTTCCCCATGTTGATTTGTAACAGCAAATCCCCACTGGGGAATAGCAATTGTTTAGATTGCTGTTTGAAGTAGGTGGACCTAGTTGGGCAGCAGCGTTTATTGGGCTGTGTATCAGGTCAGCCATAGCAACAACTTACACCCTCATGCCACAATTGCATTGTGTGCATGGCCGACGTTACCAGCCAGACTATACCCTGACATGCTTTCAGAAAAGCATCCCGGGATTCTGGAAGTATAGACCCAGCTAATCGGCATCTGCGCCGATCGTTCAGGCATCAGAAGCTCACTCACTCCTGCCTGCGGCTATCATTATCGCAGCCATTGACAGGCTGCGGTAATGAATGCGTTGGATCACGCAACAACGACCACTCACCGGGAGCTCACCTCCGGCGGGGTGATGTGGAATGAATCCAGCGGTAGATTGAACCGCTGGTTCCATGTCGCCATCCGTACAGCGCGGCTCGCTCCCGCAAGCCCAGCGAAAAAACGATCGCCAGGGCGTATTCATACGACCATTTGTCAGGAAGTCACTTCCTTCTAGGTGTATGCATACTCGCCAATTCGGGAAAGTGGGTAAAGGGGTTTTTTCTCACTACAATGTTTGCTTTTTAAGTATCAGTATCTTGGCAAAAACAAGTCACTTTGCAATAGTGTCCATTAACATGTCTCTAACCAATTCTGAGATATCCCCTTCTTGTATGGGCTGCATCAGCTCCTCAGTTCGCTCATAGCGAACAGACCGGTTTGAATCATTCCCGATGGATTCAGGGGCACTGGTTTCTATAGCTACAGACTATTGGGTTGACCTGGCTTCTACTGCAGGCCAGTAGAAGCCAGTAAACACTCCCCTGAATTAAAAATGAAACCAAGAAAACAGGACTGAAGTGAGATGAATCAACGTAGTGAGAAAACCCCTTTAATATAGGAACATCGCCTCATTCTGCGATGCAGTTGGCAAAGCCATGCCCAACCATTAGCCTGTAAGGCGTGCTCGGAATGGCCCTACACAGCAGGGATTTTAGTGGCAGCTTTGCTTAGAACATCTTCAGGATTGTGCATTGAAAGAGGCCATTTTGGATGACAATTGCTGATAGACCTCTGCGTTATCTGGTCTCTGTTGGTGGTGGTCTGTGTGGTCTTACTGTGTAAATGACTTTTTAACAGTACCAGACAATATCGGTCATTGTTTTGCATGGGTTAAAATGCCAATGGTGTGGAGGAAATAGTATAAAATTATCTGTTGGCCATCCAAAATCTCTAATGTATCTCCTGCCCTAGGACACCTTCACACTTATTCTTCATAACCTTTGTTCTGGCCAAAAAAACCCCCAAAAAAAAACCTTTTCAAATACTGCATGCTTAATTTTTTCTTAGGCTTCGCCCTTATTTTATGCTGCTTTTATAGTATTTTTTTTGCACATGCATTTTTTGATGCATTCTATTCTGGTGCATTTTCCCCATCACAAATCCAGTTATCCACCACAATTTGTTATGTGGAAAACCGCTACATATAACACACCCCCAAAAAAATGCAACTTTTGTGTACGCATGCCTTTTTGGTACAGACAAAAAACAACGGAAGCCCGAAAAGGGCAAAAAGAAAATCCCCAAAAACTGCCTGAGAAAATTCAACTTTTTTTGTAAAAACTGCTACTGTCCCCAAAAATTAACCCTAACTGAAAAAATTCTGTCATCCATTGTATAAACATATATATTTTTTCTCAAAAATCAGTTAAGCAGACACCCTCTACAGTTCACTTAAGTGGACAGTGGATGCATAACATGGGTGGGAAAAAAAACCCTACTTCAACCGGTCATACAGTTCAGATCGAGAGGAAAGCATGAACAGAAATGACAATTTTCCTTAACTTTTGTGCACTTGTACCCGGTTATGTCTCCTAGTCTATGGTACAGGAACAGTTCATTAATTAGAACTGATATGTTTGTACATCATTATTAAGTCACAGTTACTCCATCTTTTCTATAAATTAAATAAAATAACTAACTACAAAACTGTTCTCGGTACTCCAGAACCCCCATTCCCTATTGGCCTTACTGCTCTCTCCCAGCTGTCTTTATTAAATATTGGTGCCCAAATTGATTAAGAAATATTTTCAAGAGTTGAAATCCGTATTCGTACACCAAAACCAACTGCAGGACGGATCAGTCTAATTATCAAAACAATAATCTATATTGCTAGGAAAAGAACACTAACCACGGCAGCGGCCTAGAACCTGGCGAGGTTCGGGCACCGACTCCATGTGGTGGCGGGTCCCTCAGTGTCATACCCAGGACCCACCGGAGGATCCCCCAGTGGGCCAATCCGACACTGCACTCGAGTATAAGTCGAGGGGGGCTTTTTCAGCATAAGGGTATGTACACACCGCTTATTGCGGCACGTATAGTACGTAACGCAATACGCCGGTGTTTTGGAACCATGCGCTGATCAGCGCGTAATTCCAAAGCACGGGGGGGGGGGGCCAGATAGACATGCATTGTCAGCCGCGAGTATTCGCCACTAACAACGGACATGTCAATTCTCCCCCGGTGCGTACAATACGATCATATTGTACGCACGGGGGGACGACGCGCAATCCATAGCTCTCTAGGAGAGCTATGAATTACCGTAATTGCAGCGTGCATTTCGCCACGTATTAAGCGCAATACGTGGCGAAGTATGCACGCAATTACGCAAGATAAGAAACTGTGTGAACATACCCTAAATGTGCTGAAAAAGTCGGCTTATACTCGGGTATATAAGGTACATTATTCGGGCAATGCACTCTAGATGTTTAGTTTTCCCTCCTGGTTTATTAGAAATTGCTTTTAAGTACACTGTAATGCCAGTAATTTTGCTTACCTGCAGCTGCATACGGGGTTTCTGGCTGATGCAACAGTCACATGACCGCACTCTGGTTGACTCTGGTAGAGAGCATTCTACCCAAACAGAAGTCTCTCTCTCTCTGTGAGACAGGATTTGAACCAGAGTGTATAGAGAGATTTCCTTCCAGGTCACACAACCATGCCATGTGTTTTAGCAACTCAGGTTGCAGGTCACATGACCCAGATGCAGCAGTGAGTAATCCTGCATTCAGCTGCAGGTCAGCAAAATTACTGGCACAACTGTGCACCTAGAAGCAATTTTTGATAAACCAGAAGAAGAAAAAAAAAAGGCAGTTGTCCTTTAAGGATGCAGCTAGAAAATTGCTAACATAAGTAAATGTGCAGTAAAAATTCTATGCAAAAAAATAATATCATAAAGTGCAGTGTATAAAATAAACGTCACCTTATAGGAAGAGTTTGTGAATGTAGCAGTTCAGCCTGAAATGGCAAATGGAAAAATCAAGTTTGAAACCTCCACCTGAAGAGGCACCGCTGGGCATTGGGAGCCGACATGTTTATCATGATAGATGACCGTGTGGTGGGAGTGGACAGAACAAGCGACTGAGCTGCATTTTCTCCAGACATATCACCTGGCGATGGACTGTTTCATCACCTGAAGTCTACTAGCTCAGAATTTACCTATTTATTTGAATCCTTGTGGCCTTTGGCTACTATTATTGAACTTGGTGGTCTCTCTTATGGACTTTACCCTCTCAACTGCGGTGAAAAGCAAGCCAGCAAAATGGGTGCAGTGCTTCAACGGGTAAATGCAGGTTTTACATGTAAAAAATGTGCACGTGAGCAACTGCTTTAAAAATGTGATGATATGGGGTAAAACTGCTGTCTGTGGTCACACCATGGCCATCCAGCGTGCATGTATGTGTGTCTGTACCCTAAGGAAGCTGGCTAATTTATGTTCAGTTGTGGAATAGAAGATATATGAAGCGTCCTTTCTTCAAAATAAAACAGTAGCTGATCAATTCACTAGTTGGTGCACTGTAGGCTGACCAATGGTCAGGAAAATACTTGCCGTGTCAGAAATTATTCTCCTACTTTCCGTTATATTGGCAGTTCCAGTAGGAAGGGCACGGTCATTGCAGACCCGCCTGGCCAATGTACCAGATTCTAGAATCTAATCCAACATGGTCACCCAGGAGTAAGACGTGTTATCCAAGTGTATGGCCTTGTCTAGCCTCATCACTATTTGTAAGACGTCCTCTCACTAATAACAGGAACCAGTCACTGACACGGAAAAGGTCGGTTGCCCCAATTTGCACTCTAAATACACCAAAAATATGAAGCTCGTGGCATGTGCCATAGTTATGTGTCTGAAATATTTAAAATTTTCTGTATTTCCAAAGTGCCAGGAGAAAAGTGCATGGTTATTAACTGTATAATGTACTAGTCTTAAAAGGGGTTGTCGCACTACAACGATTATCTTTCAACATGGAGGGAACGGCAAATAAAGACTTTTTCCAAATATATTGCTTTGTTGAGGAGATAAGAGATTTTATCTGCTCTGAGTGCACACAAGTTTCTCTGTGCTACCAACCTGCTCTTGCCTTCTTTCTCCGCTCTTTGTCTTATCCGAGAGCAGGAAGTGATATCAGCACAGGTCTGCACACAGGACTCAGGGAGCTTGAGAACAGAGTGTGTGATCTCAAACAAAGGAGATTAATTTTTTCCCTGCTCTCACGTCCATGCAATTAGCTGTGAATACAGAGCAGATATGCTAATCAACGATATAGAACCACCCACAGACTAACCACGAAGAGACAGGAAGCATGAATCTAAAACTGCTTGTGGCTCTGCAGCATGGTGAGAGAACCCCTTAAAAGATACCAACTATTTAATCTCTATATAATGTATAGGACGTGTCATGAGCCACACAGTGGCTTGTGTCTGTGGGCTGCTTGCCTCTGCACCACTTTTATAACTTTTCCCCGGTCTCCATTGGGTGGACTGACCCTCCGCTGCAGCTGCTCTTCCAGTGCGTCCTGCCAATCTGCTACCACCCCAGTGACAAAACGCTAGTGGTTATTTAAAGGGACATTACTTTATTTCCTTGCCTGATCTTTGCTAGTGCTTGGAGTTCCCTAGCATATTTTGCATAGCAATTCCGGATATTAACCTTATCTGGTCCATGAACCTCTCTACTTGCCCACTGCCGGTCTTGACTTTTTGCTTCATCTCTTACTTTGCTTGAACTATGCCTGCCTCAACTTATAGGGGTTTTCTCGCCACAAAGATCATATCTCAAATGATGGGGACAGTAAAAATAAGAACTTTAGCAAGTGGTTTGCTTCACCTAAGTCACTAAGTAAAGCAGATCTGAGCTAATCTGTGTATCTATAGCTATTTCTGCAGCAGCTGGATGGGACACGTCCCCTTTTCTGTGATTGACTGACTGTCATTCAGCCTGTTCGGACACGGCCCGGACAGGAAACGCCCCCTGCGCTGTGATTGGCTGCCTGCACTCTGTGCTTACTCCCCTCTGAGCTGAGGAATATGAAAGTGAAACTAAGTGCCTCAGCTTCTCTATGCTGCTATCTCAGCTCTATGTAAAGGATTCACTTTCCCCTCATATAACACAGCCTTATACACTGCTCTCCCCATATAACACAGCCTTATACACTGCTCTCCCCCCATATAACACAGCGTTTTACAGTCTGCTCTGCCTCCTGCTGATAACAGAGGGGGGCAGTGTTCATTCCTCACATTTGTTTCATCAGTTCAGGCTGTGCGTATGACTGCTTACAGCAATGAGGGTGTTCTGTTTACAGCAATGAGGGTGTTCTGTTTACAGCAATGAGGGTGTTCTGTTTACAGCAATGAGGGTGTTCTGTTTACAGCAATGAGGGTGTTCTGCTTACCAGGAGCTTTTGCAGCCTGGAGATGACAGCTCTGCAACATGAGAAGCATGCAGGAGGTGGTAGAGCGGTCATCTCCAGACATCCTTTCCCTTCCACTGCTTCACACAGAATGATGATGTTACAACTCTTCAGTGAGGGGAGACACGCCTACTGAGAGGAGAGCCATGCCTACTGAGAGAAGAGACTCACCCCTGTATTTGAAACTGAAACAGATAGAAGCAGCTCAAGTCTACGAAAGCAAGTAATGATAAAACCCCTTTAATGCCTGCGTGACTATACTTTTTATCTGCGCCAGGGGTAAAGACCCAGAAGACCCCCAAAGAAAAGACCAGGTCACTAAAGGGTGAAAACCAGGTGACTCTTTTGACTCTGTTCCTCGATATGGCTCTATGCTAAAACCTACATGCAACCGGGAGGATCCACCTTCTGTCAGGGCAGGAAGGCATTTTAGCAATTATTTTAAAAAAATTAAAATAAGGTGTAGGGGAGGGGAGTGTGAAATGGGAACAACCCTTTAATATTCCTTACTATCCTTTATGTGATGTGCGCTGCTACTTTTTCCACACAGTCCTTTGGGGGACAGCTTGTACAGCTTGCAGCCATCTCTGCCTGATTTGTTTATAAGAAACACCCCAGACTGGAGAATATCCGAGCTGTGCTCCGTGCATACTAACAAACTATTCTAAGGTCATTTTAATTTATGAGCCTGTTCAGCAGTCTGCAAATATCGCAAGGATAACCTAATAGAAAACTTGCCTGCCAGCTGCAGAGCTCTTCTCACCATCTGTAGAACCAGTTACTTGGATTTATGAGTGAAGCTAATATTAATACAGCAATTGGATAACATGCCATAGACAATCTCTCAGATTTTGATAAGTATTACAGCATAAATTTTGTGACTAGGCATTTTTGGTATGGCTGCAAATCTTTATCTACTTGACTGACAACAGCGAGACTGGATGAAAAGCAAATTGATAGGTACCTAAAGAACATAAAAGAAGAAGAAGAAAAAAAATGCTGACAGCATAAAGCAAATCAATGAAAACTATGTTCACACCACCATCCAAGGGCACCCACAGCTAATGGAGGGTCCATAGATCCAACACCACCATGCAGGGGCTCTCACAGCTGCTGGAGAGTCCATAGAGCCAACACCACCATCCAGGGGCTCCCACAGCTGCTGGAGGGTCCATAGAGCCAGCACCACCATCCAGGGGCTCCCACAGCTAATGGAGGGTCCATAGAGCCAACACCACCATCCAGGGGCTCCCACAGCTGCTGGAGGATCCATAGAGCCAGCACCACCATCCAGGGGCTCCCACAGCTGCTGGAGGAGCCATAGAGCCAACACCACCATCCAGGGGCTCCCACAGCTCATGGAGGGTCCATAGGACCAACACCACCATCCAGGGGCTCCCACAGCTACTGGAGGGTCCATAGAGCCAACTCCTCCATCCAGGGGCTCCCACAGCTGCTGGTGGTGCCATAGAGCCAACACCTCCATCCAGGGGCTCCCACAGCTGCTGGAGGATCCATAGAGCCAACACCACCATCCAGGGGCTCCCACAGCTGCTGGAGGATCCATAGAGCCAACACCACCATCCAAGGGCTCCCACAGCTGCTAAAGGGTCCAGAGAGCCAGCACCACCATCAAGGGGCTCCCACAGCTGCTGGAGGATCCATAGAGCCAACACCATCCAGAGGCTCCCACAGCTACTGGAGGGTCCATAGAGCCAACACCACCATTCAAGCTGCTGGATGGTCCATAGAGCCACCACCATCCAGGTGCTCCCACAGCTGCTGGAGGGTCCATAAAGCCAATGTCACCATCTAGGGGCTCCCACACATGTTTAAGTCTGAAGAATTAGGGATCTAGGGTAGTATTGGATGTCTTGGTACTGCTCTTCCAACCAATGTTGGACATTTTTAGCTGACTGACCTGTCACATTGTCTTGCTGGATCCCATCTGCAGCAGGAAAGACCATCAGCATGTATGGCTGTATATGATAAGCAAGGGTGAATTCATATCTAAAGCGGCTGAGAGCACCTTCCACATGGATGAGTGGTCCAGAGAATGCCAGAACATACAGTAACACTGCCACCACCAGCTTGTGTACTTCCAGCAATGGATGCAGAGTGTTTGTTCTCGGATATTTCATACCCAAGACGCCAATGTTTATCCGTTCGTCGAGCAGAAAAAGTGACTTATCTGAAAAGACAATCCTTTGCTGATCAGCAATGGTCCAACTCTGATACAGCAGTGTAAACTGAAGCCTTTTCTGCCCATGCAACTTGGTTAGCGGAGGTGCAGTGCCATCCGTCTGCTTTGAGCCTCGAAGCAGTAGGGTTCACTGAACTACTGTAACAGACACACGTCTGGTAGCCCTCTGGTTTGAGTGGTGAGCTGCTCCACTGTAGCGTGTTGGTGGCCATCAGATGCCTTCATAGACAATGTTCACCTCATTGGCATGTGGTGCTCTACAGTTTCCACATCACTTATACACTCTGGTGCCTTTTAATAACTAGGACATGAGCAGAGTTTTCTAGTTACTACACCAAAGGTGGTGGATCTGTGAATAGGTTTGATAAGGAAGTATTGTTCCAGTGTTTGAGGGTGGCACAGGTACGGCCTCCTAATAAACTGATATCTCAGGGAATTGACGGTTTTAGGCTTTTCATTCATTCACTAGTTATTTTTCTGCAACATCAAAAGAATTAGGTCATGTCCCCACGGCACCGGTTTGCGGCCGTGTTTTTTTTTTAGACAGTTCTCAGTTTTGAAAACCGTCTGAAAAACCGGCTGCAAACTTTTCAATGGGCCGCTATGGAAAACCTGTGCAGCAGTGCCTACTGCACGGGTTTTCTGCCCCGCGTTTTTTTCAGACCGCCGGCCGCCCGAAAATCATGTTGTCTAGTGCTACGGAATATGTTGGCGCTATATATATATAAAGTTTATTATTCTTCCGACGGGTTTTCGGACAGAATATGAACAGGTCTATGGGAAGGGGAGGGCTTTTCTCCGCTAACAGGGGAGAAAAGCCGTCCCCCAGCGCCATGTGCACGGCCCGAAAGCAGGACAAATAGTGGTCAGATAATCCGACCGGTATTTGTCCTGTGCCGTGTAAACGGCCCCTTAGTGTGTACAAAAATATAAATGGGGAATAGAGTATTGTGGGAAAAATAATATTGTAATATTTCATTAAAATAATAAAACAGAATTTGAAAACATGTTCTAAGTAACAATCACTGAAGATATGAAGGGGATTATTCTAAATTTCGATATAGCGTAAGCATATTTCACAGCAGGGATTATTATGGCAAGTCGCAGTTATGATATCTTATTTTATTAATACTGCACAGTTTTCTCATTAAAAATAGATAAACACATTTTCCCATTTTCTCTTGCACAATCTCATGGTATATAGTGTACACTAAGTGGAAAGAGCTATCCCACATATGGCTGGGTTTAGTCTACATTTTGAGCAGTGCACCCTATTTTACAGCTGGTGGGGGCAGATGTGATGCATTTGTGCTGATGCTTAACCCCTTAACGTCAAGGTTTTTTTTTTCACATCCGTTTTTCCCTCCTCGCCTTCCCAGAGCGATAACTTTTTTTTTATTTTTTTCACCTACATAGACATATGAGGACTTTTATTGTGCGGGACAAGATGCACTTTCTAATGGTGTCATTCATCGTACCCTAGAATATACTGGGAAACTGCAAAAAAATTCTAACTCCCTTAGAATTTTCTTTTGCTGGTGGCAGGTAACCTAGGGAAGCTTGTGTACACATCAGGAGAGAAGATCTGTTCTAACTCTGAAATAAAGCAAAATCAGAACAGCAATGTATTTGGCAATAGTCTTTATTTGCCTTTGCCAACATGTTTTAAGCTAATCAGTGTGGGGAGAAAACCCTTATAATAATAAAGCAGTAACCGCTAACCATGCAGCCCATGGAGGCACATAATGTATATTTTCTTCTCCCAGTTCCTGCAGCTCTGGGTGCTGTCACAGACAACATCCTGAGATAGAACAGTGATCAAGGAATAATTGTGGCAATACCATGACCAAAGGAACAGGAATGTGCATTAATGGGAAGAGGCGAGTGGCTGAATGCCTGGTATGAAGAGGGTGTCCTTCATTCCCTATTAGTGTAGATCCAACTTTTAGGCCATGTTCACACAGTTTATTGCCGGCCTAATTGCGGGGACGTATTTCGGCCGCAATTACACTGGCTGCCGTGCAGCGGGGGCAGGGCGGCAGCTCGCTGGCAGCCCCATAGACATGCATTATCCACGGCGCGTATACGCCGTGAATAAGTAGCATGTCACTTCTCTCCCCACTCGCCGTATTGTGCGAGCGGGGAGAGGAGACGTAATCCATAGTTCTCTATGAACCGTGGATTACCGTAATGACTGGG
Source organism: Phyllomedusa bahiana (assembly GCA_025379985.1). NCBI lineage: Eukaryota > Metazoa > Chordata > Amphibia > Anura > Hylidae > Phyllomedusa > Phyllomedusa bahiana. The sequence goes on along the minus strand of JAODAL010044604.1, from coordinate 10,125 downwards.
ACGTATTTCAGCCCGTAATTCGTGCAGTACGGCACAAATTATGGACTGAAATACGTCCCAAAATAAGCCGTGTGAACATGGCCTTAAAGTCTCTTGTGGAAAGCAGTAGGTTACAACACATTGCAGAACATAGGATGGAGAAAAACCGTGACCACATCTGTCAGCATCAGGGCCCTTTAAACTGAGCCAGTACATACTGGTCCTAGATATTGCAATGACTGGTGTGGGCAATATAATTTGTGAACGTCAGGAGCAATGACAGCCTGTATAGTCGTGATCCCTGCCGTGTGATTGCAGCTCCTTTCTCATCTGCAGTTTCACCAAGCCCACCCTTCCTGTCTGTGAGAAGGTCAAGGTTAAATTAAAATGAAGAGTCTATCATACTTTAATATCCACATCTGTGCTTGCAGTCAGCAAATGGGAACATCCAGACGCTGCAAATCAAATACTTAGCGTCAACCACAATTGTGAGATGTACAAGTTCTGTGACAGTTTTCAGCTTCTGTACAGAAACACAAAAGGCGTATTTGCCAGGTGTCCAGAACATCTGGGAGATTTGCTGCAATAGCACCAGGTGTACCACATACTCGCCTCCCCTTCTCTGCACTACAAGACAAAGTGTTGATGAGCCACTGAAGGTCTAGTCTGACCTCTGTAGGGGGGAGGGATCTGACGTAGATTATATCTACATTGGCCGAGTGTTCAGAGGCAGGTACCAGTGATCGAGGGCAACTGCGCAGACAGTTTGAAGTCCTTAGCAGAGCCCTGTCCTGCTGTTCAGCTTAGTAGAGCTAAGGCCTTAGACCTATCAGATGTCTGCCACATCAAGGCATCACATCATTGAGCCGCCTACAATGGACTTCACATGGAGAAGCCGGCCTGCAGCTCATCAGGGGATGTGGGAAGGTGAGTTTATTTTTTTCAATAATGGGCCCCTACCTACCCGAGTCCTACCTATTTACAACCTGCCTACCTGTGGTCTACCTACCTACCTGGAGCCTATCTACTTACCTGGGGCCTATCAACCTGCCAAACTTGGGCCCAACCACCAAACTACCTGGGGCCTACCTAGGGTTTATCAACGTATCTAATGGGGATCTACCGGCCTAAATGGGACCTACATACCTGGGGCTATGCCTGTTTACTCATCTACCTAGGGTCCTGCCTGCCTTCATACCTGAAGCCTCTACCTACCTACTTGTGGCCCTGTCTGACTACCTACCTACTTACCTGGGGCTTCGCCTACCTACATCATGTATTGCCCCCTAGCTGCCTACCTGGGACCTTGCCTGCCTACATACCTACCTATCTGGGGCATTGATAACCTACCTGAAGCCTTTTCTATGTATATACCTGGGGCCTTATCTACTGTTGGCCCTCCTAATGGGCGGCCATCTACCTAGATACCAGGTAGGAGAGGGGAGCTACCTACCTAATACCATGGGTTCAGCTAACTAATTTTGGTGGCTACCAGCTTAATTGAGATTGTCTATCTAAAAGGGTGGCTTACCTATCTCTAGAACAATATTTAGTATTCATGCTACCCCAGGAACTTCAGACAAATGTATATTAGTGTTTTTGTATTTTACAGGTTTCCCCTCTGAACTACGTCATACCAGTGTTGGATTCATTTCTTTAATAAAAAGGACAACGAAGGATGTTGTTGGGCAATGTTTATTTCAATAAAGTGTTTTTGTATTGTTTCACTGTATTTTTTTATCAACATTTTTCCAGCGTTCGTAAAAGAGATGTCTGAGGCATTATTAGCGCTGGGGCTTGGTGTCAGCCTTCGGGTGACAAAAAACAATACCAAGTCCCAGCGCTAGTAATACAAATGCATCTGTCAAAATCTCTATTACTAACACTGGAATAAAATGGTAAAACAGCACAAAAAAAAACACACTATTAAAATAAACGACCCTCGACTATATACCTCATTGACCATTTTGTTAAAGAAATGGATCCAATGCTGGTCCGACGTCTGCAGAAAACATAGAAACACTACAATAAGCATGACCGTACTAAACTCCATTACTTGCATTCCCTGAAGATCATGCATTAAGCCTGTGGCAAATCATCTGGGTGCAGGGGAAGGAGTTCAGACTGTACAATATGATTCAGGGGTACAGGCCACAGCCGTAGAACAATCTCCAAGGGGGTTAGTCCTTTGTTCCTTTCCAACACCTTAGGAGACTGTGCCTCTAAGCTACGGCCTGTACTCAATCTCCCACCCATGGGAAGTTTGTAGAGCGGTGAAGGACAGTGAGAGAGGTGTTAGAAAAGTGAGGATTGTAAGATATTTGTGTGGTAGCCGGGAAAAGTCATCATGGTGGTCTGGGCCGGACGGAGAAGAAAAGGCAAAGTGAACAACTCATCAGAGAAGAAGTCACCTGTGAGTCACTGGATGTAATTGCACTGTAGTCACTTATGTCTGCAGAGTCTGTGTACACTGGTAATTACCACTATATGGTCACTACATGGCGATAATATTGGTTTTTGTATATTGATCTTTATTCAGTAATAGTATAGGGGTATTATTCAGTCACTTTGTGGTGGTAATTTGTGGTCGTGTTCTGGCGGTATAATCAGTAGTGTTATTGGTAATGTTGGTCTTGGTATAGTGGGATTTGTTTGGTAGCATGGTGATATGTATGGTGAGGTATTTGCTCATAGTGTTATATAGTAACTTCATCACGATTATTAACCGGTACTGGTAAATGTTCGTGGTGGGGGAGGGGCCCCATCCAGAGGGTCTGGTGTGTGGTCTGTATTTAGTATTATACTAAAAGGGGGCAAATGTACGGTTTGTGTTTAAATGGCACAAGTTGGGGTATGGCCTATCTAAATGAATGGGCCATGGAGGAAAAACTTTCAACTTCTCCAAAGGTGACAAGTCTGGTACAGAGCAGTACTGTAGTAAATGAATCAAATGTAGATGGACGCTAGTACTATCTGGAGAGAGTCATGAGGGCAACTGAAAACAATTTAAAGACATAACTAACTTGTCCTCTAAGATGCATCACATGGAAAGTCTAAAATTACAGAAAATCCCTCTAGGTTGTAACGTTCATGATCCAGTAATTCTACAATAGAGATGTGATCTTCAAATGTCACAGATGATGTAATTAAAGTCCCTAATAAACGTTGTTACATAGCGACACAACAATGCCAGCACATGGAGCTACACCAGGGCCTATTTTAAGGACATCCATGTGGTGGCACAGGCAGTTAGTACGCGATAGGAATACCTAATAATCGAGCGCTTCAACAGAACGCAGCATAAAAGATTTAGAATTTTACAGTACTTGGAACTTGCTGATAAAGCGTGAAAAAGAAGAGGTCTGCAGAATACATGGTGTGTGGTATCTTGTGGCCAAAGTTTCTTCAGCAAGTATGTGTGTGTATGTATGTATATATATATATATATATATAATAATATATATATATAATATATATATATATATATATATGTACACACACACACACATACACGTATGTACACACACAAACATACACATATATAAAAATTATGTTCAAGTTGATAAAAAATGTTCAAAATAAAAAAATATATATATAGGCAGTCCCCGGGTGGTTACGAACAGGATAGGGACTGTAGGTTTGTTCTTAAGTTGAATTTGTATGTAAGTCAGAACAGGTATAATTATTAACTGGAGCACAAAGGTTTTTTTTTTTTTTTTCGTTTTGAATAGTGCAGGGAAGGATTTTTACATTTGTTTTGTGGTCTCTGCCCATGTTAAGAAGATTTCACCTCATGTGCTGCTGTGTCATGCTGGAATTTATTGTTCCACAGCTACTGTCTGCTGTGGAACATGGAACCACAAGTGCCAGCATGCATCATAAGTCTCCGTTTCTAACTTAGGGGACAGATGTAAGTCGGAACGGTGCCTGTATATATATTTTGTGTGTGTTTCTCCAGATACCTTGTTGTATCATTCCTGATGGAGAGCTGAGTGGTCCAGGAAGCTGGCTATTTAACATCCTTACTTTTTACATTTCTGCAAGATTACTACTTTGTTTTTCTCAGAAAACATATAAATAAAAGTAAATATTGTTTGAAAACTCCGCAGTCTTCTTATTGACAAAGTGGAGAAAATTGTCCAAATTACACACAAAAAGGTACATTAAAGGATACAATAAACAGTAGATCATTTCAGAAGCAGATCGTCCTCTTTGTTTGCAGATCCACAGCATTGACACAGCCACATAACGTATGCTAATATCACTAGGAAGGAACTGGAAGGCAGCGCTCCCACAGTGCCTAAATGCGAACTGCTGAGCCTAATATAGTGTCACTGATTAGTGATAGAGGCCCACCATCACTAACCCTATGTGTTTCAGGGCATGCCGCTTCCATCATCAGGGTTTCGCTGCTATCACTAACCCTACGGGTTTCGGCACATGCTGTACCCCCAGTCAGTGCTGCCTCTCTATTAGCTTTAGCAGTTTGCATATAGACATTATGTGAACGCTGCCTGACCGGGCACTCTCCTGCACCGACAATTCGCAACCTTTAAGTAAATGTGGTGCGGTATGCTCAACTGTAATTGGAATTACCATTGATTTCAAAGGGAGAGTCCCAACCACCTTTATGTTCAAAACGGAGGGGTTTTGGGGCTCATTCTGGAGATAGGTGCGGTTCGCACCTGTCACACATCAATTGCCATCTTCATATTGATATGCCATTAATGTCTATAGTAGTATAATGTTGCACTGTGTTTGCCATAGAAAGCAGCAGAAGAGTGAAGAATCAGGCAATACCTTGTAGAGGCGGAGTATATTTTATAAGCTTTCCAGAGTCCTAGCTCTTTCAGCAAACATGATGTTATATAAGAAACTGAAAATTCACAGACTTCTTAAACACAAACAGGGATCTACAAAGGATCTTAATAAACAATCTCAAAATTTGTGAGGCGTGAGAAGAGGGCCATTAACTCCCAGTGGCCGCCCATTTTTCCAGTGAAGACCAATCTATTGAAGATTTGCAGGTTGTGGTTTTAAATGGACATTTTAAGACCCAGAGAGAAGAAGAATAGGGGACATAATGCAAAAGTTTCAAACTTTGAAAGATGGGCTTAATATCCATATTAGCTGCCTGTCACACTATGTGAGGACTCTGGGGGCCACAAATCACACCTGATAGCAAACAGATAACAGCAAGGGCTAATGATCCTCCTGTTGCGCCTCACAAGTTTCCAGATTGTTTATTTCTTGACCTGTTGTAAATGACTTTTCTACTTATATTGTATTTTGCTATTTTTAAAGATTTTAAGATCCTTTGAAGACCCCTGTTTATTGTATATAAAAAGTCGTCTTTTTCAGTTTTTTTGTTAAATATACGAGAAAGACTCGTACTCTGGAAACTTCCCAAAAATAACTCGTTACCTCTAAAATACCCCCAATTTCTTCACTCTTCTATTCATGTCTATAGTAAGACAAGCCCTTATAGGGGAAAATGTTCCTTTACATCCATCTCAGCAAAAAATTGAAACTTGGGGGGGGCCGAAAAGCCCACATCACTTTAAAACCATATTGCCGTATGAGGGAATTTTCCCCCGGGGGTGGAAGAGGAGGATTTTATTCTATAACCTTTTTAAAAGGAAACCTGTCAATATTTATGCCCCCTTGTGGGGGCACACAACTGTGTCAGACCTGCTGTTTCCACCTGTGCCCCTTATCTTAAAAACGCATTTTTTAAACTTTTTTACCCCTCAAATCTTATTCATGAGCAGGTGTTAGTCCACCCCCCAAAAGGGCAAACTCCCCCCACTAACAGTTATTCACATGTTTCTATATTTCAAAAAAATAGGTTTTGTCAGTTAGTGGGGGGGGCTAGCTTCGGGTGGCGGGGTTTGAAAAAAACACTCTGAAGGACTTTCAAAAGACTCCCCCAAAAGCAAGGAAAAAAAAAAAAGGGCAAAAAAAACCAGGGGAAACAGGGTTAAATTTTTTTAAAGGGGGGGAAAAAAATTACATTCCAAAAAAAAAACCAATAAAGCAGCACAAGACTATTGAAGAAGCATTGGGACCCTAAAATATGAATCAAAAGATGCAACAAAATCCACTCCGGTTTTTCAATCGCGGCTACACATTACCTGAAAATGCTCCAGCTCAGTGACTGCATCATAAGACTGTTAAATACCACAAAAATATAGAGCCCTTAAGTGTGTTAAGTTGCCCCCAAGATAAAAAGCGAAAATTGCCACGGGCATTGGCCCTGCCGGCTTTTAAAGTGGCATCCCTTTTTAAAAAAGGAAAAATTGGTCATAAAAATTAGTCATGTTTAAGTCCCCTTTTTTATGTTAAACACATTTTTTTAAAAAATTTTTTTTTTAAAAAATTTATTTTCCATATCCGTAAATTTTTTAATACCAAAATTTCGGTTTAAGCCGAACCGGGTTAAAGGGCACCTACTTTTGCCCCAAAAAACGGAAAAAATTTTTTTGCTCGAATGCCTAGGGAAAGAAAAATGCGCGGACGGGTAAAAAAAATAAAAATATACCCAAAAAAATTACTAGGCAGTTTAAGCCCCTTTTGGCAATTATAGGCAGTTTTAAAGGCCCTTTAATATGGGGGTATATGTCCCAAAAGGGAAAGGCCCCCCTAGGCATGTAATAATTAAAGTCCCCCCTAAAACAGATTATAGGGGAGGTTTTTAAAGGGCCCCCATAGCAGGTATAGGGGAGGCTTGAGGGGTATAGGCAGGTATGGGAAAGGGTTTGGGGGGGGGATTAAGGGAGGTTCATAAGGGGGGCCGGTACAGGTATAGGGCCGGGTGTAGGCCCAAGGGGCCCCGAGGCAGATAGGGGGCAGGTAAGGGGGCCCGTAGGCATAAAGGGGGCAGGACAAAGGGCCGGCTGAGGGGAGGTATAGGGGGTAGGGAAAAGGGGGGGGTTAGGCCCCCCTTAGGAGGTAAAGGGGGCCGGGTGTAGGCAGGTATAGGGCAGGTATAGGGCGGGGGGTTAGGGCGGTTCCCTAGGGCCGGGTGAGGGAGGATGGGCCCCTCTGGCAGGTATGGGCAGGTAAGGGCCGGCTTAGGCAGTATAGGGGGCCCGGGTGTAGGAGGTATAGGGGCCGCTGTGGCAGTTTAGGGCCGCTGTAGGCAGGTATAGGGCCCCGGGGGGTAAGGGGAGGTATAGGGCCGGCTGTAGGGTAAAAGGGCGGTAGGCAGGTTAAGGGCCCGGCCTTAGGCCCCCGGATTTAACAGTTATAGGGCCCCCCCCTTTCAATTTTAGCAGGATAGGCCCCTAGGAGGGATAGGCAGCTGTAGGCCCGGGTATAGGCGGGTTAGGCAGGGGATAGGGGCGGGCTTTAGGCAGGTAAGGGCCCCCGGTGTAGCGTTTAGGGCCGGCTGTAGGGAGTATAGGGCCCCGGGTGTGGGAGGTAAGGGGGCTGTAGGCAGGTATAGGGGGGGCTTAGGCAGGGAAGGGCGGCTTGTAGGCCCGGGATGGGGCCCTGTAGGAGGTAAAAGGGGGTGTAGGCAGGATAGGGCCGGCTGTAAGGGAGGGTATAGGGCCGGGAGGGAGTATAGGGGAGGTTTAAGGGGGCCTGTAGGAGGTAAGGGCCCCGGGAGGCAGGTAAAGGCGCTGTAGGCAGGTATAGGGCAGGTATAGGCCTGTAGGCAGGTATAGGGCCGGCGTAGGAGGTATAGGCGCTGTAGGGGAGGTATAGGGCAGGTATAAGGGGGATTAGGGGAGGTATAGGGCAGGATAGGGGGTTAGGCAAAAAAAGGGATAACATTTAATACCCTTTATATGTCCCCCAAACCCTTTGGCGTTTGGGCCCCAAGGGGGTAAAGGGGAGGCGAGGCCATGAAAAGGGCAGGAAGGCCCCTGGGCAAGTTTATAGGGCGGGATAGGCATTGTGAGGGATAGGGCCGGCCCCAGCATTTATAGGGCCCTGTGGCAGGAACAGGTATGGGGCCCTGGGAGGTATAAAGGGCCCTGAGGCAGGGATAGGCCCCGGGGACAGGTTGGGGGGTATAAGGGGCCCAGGGAGGTCAGGGCAGGTAAGGCCCAACTGTTTGGCAATAATGCAGTTTTTGGCAGGTTTCCCAAAACCTTATAGGGGGCCCCACACTTAAAAAGAGTTTTTATGCCCCCAAAAGCAGTTAAGGAAAGTAATTCCCTGGCGGGTTGGGGCGGCTTACAGGGTATACAGGTATAGGCAGGGAAAAGGGCCGCGAGGCAGTTTTTTTAAGGGATTAGGGCCGTGTACATAAATAGGGGCTGTACAGGGATAGGGCCGGCTGTGGCAAATTTTTTGGGGGGTTGGAAAAAAAAAATTTTACCTGGTCCCGCTGCTCCGTCTCCCGCACTCCCCGCTCTTTGCTTCTGGGCGGGTGACGTTCAGGCCGCGCACGCGCGTATGACATACGCTGCTGTGCCGGAAACTCGGACAGCCGCGAGTCTGCGGGGCCGCCGGAGTTCCAATGCGGAGCAGGGACGGCTCGCTCTCTGCTCCGAAAGTGGTATCTTCACCTTTTGGGTGCGCTCCGGAGGAGGTCGCATATAGGTGAGGGGATCGCGGACAGTGCCCGGCCACCGCAGGTCCGGGACACTGTGCGCTCACACGGCAATTCAGTTATATGCTCCCTGAGGAGCCGATATAACGAAGGTCCCTGTCTGCGCACGGGGCCATCGAGCGCCCGAGCGCCGACAGTGACTTGAGTATAAGCCGAGGGGAGATTTTTCAGCACATTTTTTGTGCTGAAAAACTCGGCTTATACTCGAGTATATACGGTAATTCTTAAGTCCTGCAGTTTTCACTTTGGCCACTAGGCCTTGTTTGCACTGCTTTACCGTAGCTTCATGCACATAGGGGGACTCCGTTTTCTAGTCATGCTCTGTGACCTGGGAAGAAGTCACTGTGCGGGGAGGTGAAAGGGGGGAACTGTGACTATCTCCTCTTGTGACTGGTGGATCCTGTTTTTATCTTTCACACTGGTGTCTCCTTTCAGTTTAACCCTCTTTGTGCTGATAACGAGCAGACAACTGAGAGTCTTTCTCTACAGAACAGGAAGTGTCAGATAATTATTAGGCTTAGTGGCCAAAGTGAAAACTACATAACTTAAAGGGGTTTTGCCACGATCTCATTTCATACCTCCTGTATCCAGCTCTTCAGCTCTCTGTGCTCAGAAGGGGCGTGTGTGATTTGTTTGAATTGCATATCATGTGACCCAGCCGGATGACATCATAATGACTTTCCTCTTTGTAGTCAAAGAAAGGTCTCTTTATGTAAAGCATTGTGAGTAGCTGAGAAGTAAAGTTTTTGCCTCCAGGCACAAGGGTCCTAGGTTCAAATCCCTGCAGGAACCAAACCCGGGTTGTTTTTTTTCTCTTTATCAATGCACAGACCTGATTGTGGTTTCTTTTTGTTTAATTTTATTTGCACTGTTTGACTAATTACTAAGGAGCACAGAGGACGGGAGTAGAGTGACAGCACCTGGGGTTTGAACACTCAGTAGCTGCCTGAGAGGAGTGGTGATGTCTGAGCATGTCAATGGATCACTAAAGGAACAGCTAAAACAAAAACGGTGCAGAATTTTTAATAATAATGAATGGTGAATATGCTTGTTATTTCATTTGCAAGCTTCCACGTCAATTTTACTTTGTGGCAAAACCCCTTTAAGAATTATTAAAAATATATTGAAAGTGATATGGAAAATTAAAAAAAAAAATAACCAAAAATTCTTAAAAAATGTGTTGAACATAAAAACGTGAGTTAAACAATAAGTCATTTTTGATGACACATTTCCTTTAAGAAAAAAAAAGCGTTACTAGTTGGTCATGATGCACTCTCCAACCACAGCAAGGTGTGAGCAAGAGGAATAGGACAAACATAAGAAAAGTAACGATCAGCTTCACAGATGTTCTGAAGCCGATAAAGGGATTTGGCTGAAAACTTCCTGTGATTTACTAAATGTTTAGCAGTTAGTACATAATTCATACACTGTTCTAATATGCATTTGCTCTCCGTCTAATAGAGCAGTGATACTGCAGTGTTTTCGGTGCCAATTTAAAAACGACTACCCTAAGCGGAGAGGAGAGTTACTCCTGCTCCCAGGAGCGGCATGGATGAGGATGCTTGCCAGGCACTACATTTTAT
>JAODAL010044603.1:0-32717 GCA_025379985.1 Phyllomedusa bahiana | reverse complement strand
AAAAAAAAAAAAAATTTAAAAAAAAAAATTTTTTAAAAAAAAAAAAAAAACCCACCTCTGTTATGGATTTTTTTCCCCCCTTTGGGAAATTTCCCAAGCCTGCCATTTTGGGAAAAACCTGTATAAAACAGAGAAAGGCCTTTTAACGATTTTTTGATGATCCAGGCGGACAGGAGTACCCCACCTGTGTAATTTTGGGATGCAGCCAGTGGCAGCTCTTGCGTGGACCCCTGCCTTTTGTTGAGGCCTTTTCGAGGGGGGGCGACTTTTTAATTGTCAGCCCCCGGGGAATTTCGGGAAAAAATAACGTTTTCCCAACCCCTTCAGGCCTGGAACAGATGCTGAAAAAATCTGTCGGGGCAGGAAAAGGGAGAGTGGCGTTCCAAAATTGTCATTTGTCCCAAATCCCCGACCTCATGCTGAGCTGTGGTTGCTGCCTTGCCCTCCCAGTGCCCATTGCCCCACTTGTGGCCTACCCTGTTTTTGCCCCTCCGAATTATTGTGCCACTGTCTGACCTCAGGCTGTTGTGTCGTGACCCCCCAAACTGTTCGTGTCCCCTCTGTGGCCTATCCGGGTTTTTTGCCACCCCCAGATTGTCATTGTCCCCATGTTTTGACCTGGTGCTGCTGTGGCTGCTGCCGTAAATTTACCCCACTGTGCCCTTTGGGTGCCATTTTTCTGCCCTTTTGGGTTGCTGCTGTGGCTGCTCCCGGTGACCTCCCACTGGGCTTTTGTCCCCTTGTGGCCTACTCCTTTTTTTGCCCCCCCTCCAAAATGTCATTGTGCCACTACTGACCTCTTTGCGCTGCTGTGGTCTGCCGTGACCCCCCACACTGTGTCATTGTCCCACTCTTTTGGCCCTTTATCCTTTTTTTGCCACCCCCGGGAAAAATTTTTCATTGTGCGGCTTTTTCTGACCTCATCCCTGTGCTGTGGCTGCTGCCGGGACCTTCACACTTTTCCATTTTTCCCACTCTGTGGCCTACTCCTTTTTTTTGCCCCTCCAGAATGTCATTGTGCCACTGCCTGACCTCGGGTGCTGCTGTGGTGTTTACCGTGCCTACAAACTTTTGTCATTGCCCCAACTCGGGGCCCTACTCCTGTTTTTGCCCCCTCCCGAATGTGATTGTCCAATCCCTACCTCATGCTGTGCTGTGGTTGCTCCCGTACCTCCCCTCTGTCATTGTGAAAATTTTCTAAATCATGCTCCCCTGCGGGCCCGGTCTCCACCCCCTTTTGTCATTGTCCCACTCTGTGGCCAAATACTGTTTTGCCCCCTCCGGGAAGGTTTGTGCCACTGTCTAAACCTCAGGCTTTGCTCCCGTGCCTTCACTCTGTGTCATTGTGCCATGTCTGACCTCATGCTGCTGTTTGTGGCTGCTTGCCGTGCCCTTACATTGGCATTGGCCCTGTCTGACCTCATGCTGCTGCTTTTGACCTCCAAACTGTGTCTTTATCCCACTCTGTGGCCTACTCCGGGTTTTTTGCCACCCCCAAAATTTGTGATTGTGCCACTGCCTGACCTCATTGCTGCGGGTGGTTTGCTGCCTTTGCCCTCCACACTCTGTTTTTGGTCCCACTGTTTAAACCTCATGTGCTGTGTGGCTGCTGCCGTGCCCTCCCAATGTGTCATTGTCCCCACTCTGTGGCCTACCCCTTTGTTTTTGAAAACCTCCGGGAATGTCTTTGTGCCACTCCCGGGCCCTCTTTGTGCTGCTTTGGCTGCTCCCCATGACCTACAAAATGTGTCATTGAAACCCCCTCGGGGCCCTTTACTCGGGTTTTTGCCACCCCCAGAATGCATTGTCCCACTGTCTAAACTCGTGCTGTGCTGTGGCTGCTCCCGTAAACCTACCATGTGTCTTTGGGCCCTGTCTGACCTCATGCTGCTGCTGGGGCGGCTCCCGTGCCCCACTGTGTCATTGTCCACTCTGGGGCCCTACCCCTGTTTTTGCCACCTCCAAAAATTCATTTTTTTAACACTTTTTCTGCCCTCATGCTGCTGCTGGGGCTGCTGCCGTGACCTCCACACTGTGTCATTGTCCCACTCTTGGCCTATTTTGGGTTTTTTTTGCCACCTCCAGAATTTCTTTGGGTGCCACTGCCTGACCTCATGCTGTTTGCTTGGCGGGCCCGTGATTCACACTCTCGTCTTTGTGCGGTGTCTGACCTCTTTGCTGCTGCTGTGGTGCTCCCGGGCCCTTTCACATGTTTTATTGCCCCAAATCTTTTGGCCCCTTACTCCTGTTTTTGCCACCTCCAGAATGTCATTGTGCCCTCCCTGACCTCATGTGTGCTGGGGCTGCTGCCGTGCCCTTTAAAAAACTGTGTCTTTGTCCCACTCTGGGGGCCTACTCCTGTTTTTCCCAAAACCTCCGGGGGGGGGGGGGGGGGGGGGGGGGGTTGGGGGGGAAATGTGATTGTCCCATTTCCCTGACCTCATGCTGCTGCTGTGGCGGCCTTTGACCTCCACATTGTCATTGTCCCACTGTCTGACCTATGTGTTTGGGGGCTGGGGTGCCGTGCCCTCCCCACTGTGTCATTGCCCCACTTGGGGCCCTACTCCTGTTTTTGCCACCCCCAAAATTGTCTTTGTCCCACCCCTGCTAATGGGGTTTCTTGCTGTGGCTGCTCCCGTGAACCCCACACTCTGTCTTGTGGCTTGTTGGACCTTTTGCTCCCTGAGTGGGTGCCATAAACTGCACACTGTGTAAAGGGTCCCCCTTGTGGCCACTCTGTTTTTGCCCCCTCCGTTTGTGATTTTTCCAAAATTGGCCTTGCCTCTGCTGCTGCTGGGGGGTTGCTGCCGTGCCCTTTCCAACTGTGTTATTGTCCACTTGGGGCCTACCCCTTTTTTTGCCACCTCCAGAATGTCTTTGGGTCCCCACTGTTTTGGACCCTTGCTGTTGCTGTGGTGCTCCCCGTGCCCTACACCCTTTGTCATTGTGCCACTGCTACCTAATGCTGTCTGTGGCTGTTTGCCGTGACCTCCCCCACTTTGTTTTTGGCCCCAATTTTGGGGGCCTACCCCTGTTTTTGCTACCTCCAAAAAGCTTTGTCCCCTTTTGTCCTTGCCTCTTGCTGCTGCCGCCGTCCCCTCCCTCTCTGTCATTGGGGCCCTCTGTGGGCCTACTACTGTTTTGCCCCTTCCAGAATGTCATTGTGCCACTGTCTACCTCATGCTGCTGTGTGGCTGCTCCCGTGACCCCACACGTGCATTGTGCCACTCGGGGGCCCTTTTCCCTGTTTTTGAAACCTCCAGAATGTTTTTGTGAACTGTCTGCCCCTTTCATGTTGTTTGGTGGCTGCGCCTTTACTCCACACTCTGTATTTAATGTTGCCCCCTGAGCTCTAGTTGTTTTTTTCCAGTTTCTCTTGCAGGGACTTTTTTCAGGAAAATTTTTCCCCGCTTCAGTTTTTTGGTCAGTTTGCCCTCTTAAGTCCCCGGGTTTTTTTTAGGGGAAGGGGGGTTTCAAAGGGGGGCAGCATTTCATGTGCATGTTTTACAAAAACCACAAATTGTTTTAAAGCCCAAAACCAAGTCCCTTGCATTTTTAAGCAGGGCCAATTTTTCTACAGAAATCCAAAAAGGGCTCTGTGCAGCGGGAAAATTTTGCTTTTTTTTAATTGTTTCATCCCGAAGTAATTCGGAACGAAGTTATTTTTTGCGAAAAATTTTGGCAAAGTGAACGAAAGGAATTTTGGGAAATTCGCCCAATCTTAGCTGCAACCTGTTTCCCTTTTCCCCGGAAAAATTTGTGCCACTGCCCCCTCCCATGTGAAAGGCCTGCCAAACCCCTCTTGGGTTTACCCTACTTTTAATCAAAAAATTTTTTCCCTTTTAAAAAAAAAAAAACTCTGTTTAATGTAAATGTGTGTATATGACAAATACACCACTGAAATTTTACACAGGTTCCCCCGAATAAGAGAAAAAAATTAACTCTTTTTCCCCAAAAACAGGGAATTTCCCAATACAAAAATTTTGGGTTGGGGGTTCACATTTTCCATATTTTTGAAAAAAAGTAAGCATAGGTGCACCCTTTGGGAAGGCAAATTTGCTACATCTATTTCAAATTTTTCGTGGCCCCAATAAAAACTAAGTTTTTAAAATCAAGGTATATAGGAATTTTTGAAAATGCATTATGTAAGGAAAAAATGAAAAAAATGGGATTTTTTGTTTACAAATTTTTTACAAAAATTGTTTAAGCTCACCCCCCAATAGCGTCAAGGGGGAAACCCAATACAGGGAGTCCCCAAAATAACATGTTAACCCCACTAGGGTCCCTTCAGACTACCCTTTTAGATGCCCTTGGGCGCTATTGGGAGGTTTAGCGTAACAATTTTTTTATCCCAAAAACTGTAAAATTTAAAATCCCGGTTTTTTATATTTTCCCTTTTGGTAATGAAAAATTTTAAAAAAAAATTTCCCATATACCTTGATGTTTTACTTAGGTTTTTAGTGTGCCACTTATAAAATTTTTTTTAGTGTTGCTATTGCCTTGCCGTGTGCACCTTGCTTATGTTTTTCAAAATATATGGATGTGCACAGCCTAACCACTTTTTGTAGTCTATTTGAGGAATGGCAACCTGTTTGGCTTGCTGCACTCCGCCTACCTCTTTAAACAAGTGTAGGGTAATTCAGTAGCAAGTCCCATCACTCCTTGAGATGTAGTCTGAATGGATCCTAGTGAGGTAACATGTTAGTGGGTTTGGGACTCACCTGTACTGGGATCCCCCTTGATGCTATTGGGAGGTGAGCTTAAACAATTTTTGATCAAAAACTGTAAAAAAGAATCCAGGTTTTCATATTTTCCTTAGCAGTAATGCATTTTCAAAAATTCCTATATACCTTGATGTTTTACTTAGTTTTTAGTGTGCCACTGATATTTGTATTAGATGTAAGCAATTTCCCAATAGACGGAACTGGATGTATTTTGGATGTGTGTGGGGCAGAAATACACACACTAGGTTTGACACAGAGTTCCCCAGAATAAGTGAAAAAAATAACTCTTTCCAACAGATAGCAATTTCCCAAAATAAAAAATGCTGGTTCAGAAACAGGTGTGTAAAGGTATTTAACCCCAGTAACGCGAAAATCGGAAGTCTATTGCTGCTACAGAGAGATGCTTGTGCATACGAGACACAGTGAAAGTGGCAGAATGTAAAATGGCTGCCCTATAGGGCTGTGACATCACAGAAGCTGGCTGGTGCTGATTGATACATGTTGCACATGTCATTGAGCAAATTTTTTTTTTTTATAGTTTATTTTTTAATTAGTAATGTTATAAAAAACTTTTAGGATTTGATTTTTGTCAGAGTCATACAAACATCACATTAAATGGCACTATTATAAATTCAACTTTTTACTCAAACATATCCTTATAAGGATATTTGGAGGGACTATTAAAAAAAGTTATGCCTTTTGAAAAATGAAAAATGCAAAAAACAAATTTGTATATCTTCTGAGTGAAGACAAGTTTCTCTTGGTTTACCGACCATCTCTTTCTCTTCTCTGTCATCTGATTAGCTGTAAGCTGCTATCTGTCCATGGTGATGTCACTTCCTGCTGTGTGTAATCTCTATACATGGAGCTTTGTTTGTTGAAGATAAGGACAGATTTTCATTCCTTAGACTTCTGTGTTTTGTTTACTACAGATTTTACATCTCCTGCAGTAATTTCAATGTCACAGGCTCCGCTAGGAATAGCAGAGATGAGATGTCAATCACTGCTATAGAACCACCCACAGCCTAACCTGGAAGTTGACTGTGACTCTGTGAAACCGCATGGTGAGAAAACCCCTTTAACATGTTTTTTTTTTGTATTGTTTTGTCACTGCTTTAAAAGTTTTAAGTTTAGTAAGATTTTAATATAATTTGTTAAAAATACATCAAAACCTTGGTAAGCCAGCATCTATAAATACAGTCTTACAAAGCTCACATATATCAATATGTAAAATATTAAATTAGCAGTGGCTGAGTTGCTATGATGATGCTTTAATGACAGCCTGTTTTAGTCCAGCATGATATATACGACCTATAATACGTTGTACATCCGTGTTAAACACTGACTTTATATTTTTAAAATAGTTATGTAAAAGCAGGTTAAGATTAAAAGTTAGAAAGAACATATTTATTGACATCCTACAAGCTAAGGATCAATATAGATGGATTTATTGTCTCAATGGTCTCCAGTAAGTTTAGAAGGGGTCAGTTTTGTTTGCTTCAACACAAACTGTTCAGTTCAAATGATGGTTTTCTGTGAGCAACACAACTAACTTAGGAGTACTTATCTAGTTTTATGTTCTGTTGCTGGAACTTCATTGCAGCTAAAAGCTGAATATTACCTAGAAAACATCCTTTGCAGGAATAAAGATTGTAGCTGTTAAAAGAAAGGTCTAAGTTTACTTCAATTCAGAAAATTATGTAAGAAAAATACAAAGCATAAATATACAGCCATAGTAACACTGGAAATAAAACAGTGTAATTTATGCTCTTAAGTGAGATAGAAGGACATGAGTAAAGAATTTAATAGAAAGTCCAGGTATTATTATCATTCAATTTTATAACATACATGAGTGCTATGCTTTAAACTGGTTTATTCATTTTTATTTGGTTCTAGACTTGTTAAATGAAAAACGTTTTGCAGCACAAAGCTTCCAACACATGGGACAAAAATGAAGATAGATTTATAAAGGTTCATAGAGTTTAATAGGAGCTGTATAAATCTGTCTTCAGTTTTCTTTCTTTTGTGGTAGCTTTGTACTATAAAAACATATGCAATTACAATGACATGTCAGAAGTTTTGATTGGTGAAGGTTCGGTTGCTGAGACCACTACTGATCACTGAAATAATGGAGTAGAAGCACTAAGCTGATATTCTGTGAGTCAAAACTACTAACCCTCCGATTCAGCCAAGCAAAGCTGATAGCAGGGGGGCTCCCACTCTGCAGTTTTTTTTTTTTCCCAATTTCCGATCGTACATCCCATATTTTATTTGGGGCACCCTTTGTATTCAACATCACCATTTGTACAACAGATTTTTAAAATTAAAGTATGCATCATTATGCAATGTTTCTATTCTGCAATAGCTACAGTTTGTTACATCTATTTGCTTCATTATTATTATTATACTGCCCTATGCTGACTAGCACTTAAATTTGGGGAACATTATTGAGATACATAGTATCTCCCTGATGATCCTGTGTTGGAGCTTACATGTGGTTTTCATTTGAAACTGCAACTGATATACAGACTAATACTTGTAGCAGATTTCATGAGCAATTGGCAATTATCAATAATGTAGTATATTGAGCTCATTCTATAATACAGTGTGGGACATTTATGAAAATTGTCTAATAGTAAACCTGTCTTTGATTCCCATAGTAACCAATCACAACTCAAGTTTTATTTTTACAAAGCCAAATTAGTATGAAAGAGGAGTTCTGATTGATTGCTATGGGCAACAAAGACAGTTTTACTGTGAGGCTGTTTTGATAAATGAGGCCCACTGTACCCAACATTGTGTTGGTTTGTTATGGGATCTGTTTCAGTGACAACCCTTATGCTCCCTTTCTTGACATATTTAATTGAGGGACAGAAAGGTTTTTGGAGGGATAGGGTGGAACTGCTGGGTTGCTCTTCTTGGTTCAGTTTCTTGCTTTGGTATTTTGTACTGATGGGTTTTGTTGGGCAAGTTTTTTTTTTATATTGTACATTGCTTATAATAAAAGTTTTTTGTTTTTTTTAAATGATTGTAGAGAAGCTTTTTGCTGTGATTTTTGCAAACGGCACGTACTCAGTGAACCCGTGCCTATATTAAAACTGTATGGCCATGAGTCCCACTACTTGTATGTGGGTACTACAAGGACATTGAATGTTGGGTTTGTGGTAGGGATCTGATCAGACACGTGTAATGGCGCTAACCCCCCATGTAAAAAAGCGCCCGAAGCATCCTCTGAGTATGACCATCATAAGGAACAACTAACAGAACAGGGGGGCGTGGGGATAGAAAACCCTTGAAGGGAACCCAACCCAAAATCCCCCAGAGCTTGTTTTTGGGGACGGAATGTTTAGAAACTCAACAGAAACTGTAAGTACAGTTCTCTATCATCACTACAAAATGGAGACAGGTCTGAAACCCCCTCAGAGCCTGCCTGTCACATTAACCAATCCATCACAGACTTGGAGACATTGGAATGAAGAGTTTACTCTGTGTGGATCATACAGTGGCCCCCAGTGATAACAATTGAAAAGTAAATCTGTTTATTACTTAATTGTGGAAAAGGCAGAGAAATAGCCCAGACCTTACTCCCAGACAGCACAGACAGCCTAGTCCTAGCAGATATTGTGCAGGCATTTGATAAACACTGTGACCCCAGAAAGAATGAGACAGTGGAAAGATACAAATTCTTCACAGGAAATCAGGAAATGTAGAGAAATTTGTGACAAAGCTGAGGAGACTTGCTGCAACATGTGGATTTGGAGACATCAGATATACTCTCATCAGAGACAGAATAGTGTGTGGTATCAGAGACACTCACCTCAGAGAAAGATTACTGAGAGAGGAAGTGATGACCTTAGAGAAATGCATGAAAATATGTAGGACTGCTGAGCTGACAGAACACATTCTAAAGATGATTAAAGCAACAGTAATAAGGATGATGATGCTAAGGTACATGCAGTATCTTTGAAAGGAAAGAGAAAACAAGGCCCTCCTGTAAGTACAGTATACTGTTAATACTGTGAGAGAGACAAAAACAAGAGTCCAGTAAATGGGGAAACTTGCAAGTCATGTGGCAAGAATAATAATTTCTTAGCTGTCTGCAGGTTGGGAACAGGCAAAGAAAGCAGATAGGTCCACACTGTGACACCAGACACTGACAGTTCAGAGGACGTTACATGGCTACAACTGCAGTTTTCAACAGAGAATGTCAATATAATCAGGCAGCCAATAGCCAAGGATGCCAAGCAACTGTTTGCAACCTTTCTCTTGGATGAGAAGCCCGTTAGATTTCAGCTAGACTGTGGAGAAAGCTGCAATGCAATTTCAAGTGCTATGCTGAACAAACATGTTTCCATTGAGCCAATTGACAAGGTACTGGTGATGTACAGCAAAAGCCTTCAGAAACCTATGGGGAAATGTAAACGTAAAATACGGAACCCATGTAACAGAGAGAGTTATAGAGTTGAATTTACTGTGTAACCATTATTTGGACTAAAAGCAGTTCAGGCAATGGACATAATAAAAGTACAGTCTCAGAACATTATGTCTGTTGAAGCTTCCCAGAGTATACAAGATCCTTAAGATCTAATGCAACCACTGAAAGAAGAACTGCAGGACTTACAGTGGTGAGACATGATGGCACCAGTCCATAAGAGCAATTTTGTCATAGTGCAGAAACCATTTGTCAAGCTAAGAATATTCTTTGATTCTAAGCCACTCAACAATGGGCTAAAAAGAAATCATTTCCCAATCCCGAAAATAGATAATGTTTTACCAGATCTATCAAAGGCTAAAATATTTTCTGTATGTGATGTTAAAAAGGGATTCTAGCATGTGGAACTGGATGAAGAATCAAGTTTATTGACATTTTCTTCATCATTTGGATGCTATAAATGGCTGAGAATGCCCATGAAAATAAAACCTGCTCGAGAGGTGTTCCAGTAGAAATTGATGCAGGTGTTGGAAGGACTTCCTGGAGAAAAAACAATAGCAAATTATATATTAGTAATGTAAGAAGATGAAGATATGGAATCTGCAATAACAGATCATGATCAGAAGATAACATTTATAAGCAGATGTCGTTAAAAAACGAATAAAGCAGTACATAGACAAATTCAAACTAAAAATTATAGAAGATCAATATGTTGGACATCTTCTGACCTCAAATGGCAGGAAAGTGGATCCGGACAAGGTGAGAGCAGTACAAGATTTGCCTACCCCTACTGATGTTTGTGGAGTACAACGATTTCTGGGCATGGTAAATTATCTTTCCAAATTTTGCAGCCATCTGTCAGACATGTGTGAGCCACTGAGACAGTTAACCCATAAAGATGTGCCCTGGGAATGGACTCTGCTTTCCAGTCAGTAAAGAAGGCTATTGTAGTATTTTGATCCAGATCGAGAAGTGGTGGTACAATGTAATGCTTCAGAAAAAATGCCTAAGAGCCACATTATTACAGGACAAACAGCCAATTACCTTTGCAAACAGAGCTCTAACAACAGTAGAGCATGGATATGCTCAAATTGAGTGAGTAACAGTGCATTTGGATTACAGCTTGACCGTGATATCACGGATTTTCGTGTTATCTGCTCTGATCTGTAAACAAAGGCCATTGAAAAGCATTGAAAAAGGTGAGATAACATTCTGTGCTGCAATATCTGTTCTGTTTAGTTTTGCTAAGTCTGTAAAGTGCATGCTCTTACGACTTTAGAAATATGATTTTGACATCTGCTACTGACCAGGAAGAGACTTACTGACTGCAGATACTCTAAGCAGAGCTTACCTACCTGTCACAAATGACGAAGAGAATGACATTTAAACCATCAACTTGTGTCATTACCTTGCAGTGTAAAAAGATAGTCTGAAACAAGTACAGACATGTACAGAGAAGGATAGAGCTCTTGAGATCCTAAAGACTGTCGTCTTGCAGGGATGGCCGAAGAACAAGCAACATGCTCCAAAGGAAGTTTCTCCATTCTTCCACATAATAGGTGAACTATCAATGCAGCAATTAATAATTTTTAAAGGAGAAAGGTCTGTTATACCAGAAGTTCTTATACGTGACATACTGAAAAAAGTGCACTCTTCTCACTTAGGCATGAAAGGATGTCTACGCCAAGCACAAGAATCTGTGTATTGGCCGGGAATGAATGACCACATTAAAAATTATATAACACAATGCGAAATATGTGCATCCTGCAGTGATAAGCAACCGAAGGAGACACTGCAACCACAAGAAATTACACATAGGCCATGTTCAAAAATAGGAACAGGCTTGTTCTCATGGAATGACAAAGAATATCTCATAACAGTAGACTACTTTTCTAACTTCTGGGAGGTTGGCAAAAACAGTGATTAAAAAACTCAAGACCCATTTTGCCAGGTATTGCATTCCGGATATCGTTTTCTTTGACAACGCTTCTCAATTTACATTGGAAGAGTTCAAAACATTCAGCAAAATATGAACACCAGAAATCTTCTACAAGATATCCTTAAAGCAATGGAAAAGCAGAGTCAGCAGTAAAACAAAAGACTCATGCCTAAAGCAAAACAGGCAGGTACAGATGAATATCTGTCTATGCTGGATCACAGATACACACCCACCCAAGGCCTAGACAGCAATCTGGTACAGAGACTCATGAGTAGGTGTACAAAGACACTTTTACCAAGTTTAGTCATTAGGTATGATTGATATTATCGACAAAAGTTGAAATCGGCACGATTTTTACGCTGATCGGAAATTGCCCATCACGCGATATTTTAGGTGACAATCTTACAAATAATCTATTACTATCGCGCCATTTTCCTGTCATTTTGGTGGCCAGCCAATCAGCTCCGAGGATAGAGGGGGTGAGGAGGATGTACAACGCCACCACTTTGTGGTGTATGTATCTCATTGGCTGCAAAAATCACGACACCTCATTTTATCTATGCTGCTGCATTTCCTGTTTGAGCTCATACTCTGTCTATCACACTTCACAGCAGGAGGTGTCTCTCAGCGTTTAAACCAATAGCTGTTCTAACAGCTCTGATAGTCACTTCTAATACACGAAACCATCTACCTACAGCTTAGAATAGAGTTATATTAGAGAATTGCACTTCTTATTTAGTAAGAGAAAGTTTTAAGGATATCTACTGGTGTGTGTAGCTGCAGGGCTGTGGTGGAGTGGGAGGTGGCGGCAGCAGGAGAGGCTTTTGAAACGAAGGGTGATATTTTGCAGCTCAGTGTGTTCTGTGATTTTCAATTGAAAAATAATTGTTTTCTACCACTTTTTTGGCCAGCAGACCTCTGCTAGCAGTTGAAATTGTCCCTGTGTTTTCAGTTCTATTGCAATCACTGCGTGTCAGTGTTCCCAAAAACCGGCTTAACTTATCCCTATAACTTTTAAATAGTTTTACTGAAGTCCGTGCATCTCAGTTTGGCGCAAAGAGTCCAGTTGTACGAATATTGTGTTCTACAAATTTCCTAGTAAATTACGCTTGTAGTCAGTGGTGCGAAGGCTGCCATATTAATCCATATAATATTTAAATACTCTTATTGCAGTCCGTGCGTCTCAGTTTGGCGCAAAGAGTTCAGTTGTACGAATATTGTGTTCTACATATTTCCTAGTAAATTACGCTTGTAGTCAGTGGTGCAAAGGCTGCCATATTAATCCATATAATATTTAAATACTCTTATTGCAGTCCATGCATCTCAGCTTGGCGAAAAGAGTCCAGTTGTATGAATGTTGTGTTCTACAAATTTCCTAGTAAATTACGCTTGTAGTCAGTGGTGCGAAGGCTGCCATATTAATCCATATAACTTTTTAATACTTCTATTTCACTCAGTGCTTCTCAGTTTGGCGCTAATCATGCATTTGTATGATAGTTTGTTGAAAACTATCAATTGCTAGTCCTACTGGGCAGTTGTAAATCTCAGGGACTGAAGGAAGAACACTGTTGATTTGGTGTTACGGTTCTTCCACCAGACCGCATTTCACAGATATTTGATAGAAACAATTCTGTTTCTAATCCTAGTAGGCTGTTGGAAATTAGAGGGATTTAAGAATAGCTGTGATTTGATGTCTTTTAATAAGAGACTGTTGAAAACTCTTCCATACCTTTTTACATTTTTATCTTTCTGAACATGGAGCGAACTGCAGGTGGTAAGCGAGCAAAGAGGGGTGTAGGACATGGAGGTAGAGGTACGAGAGAAGGTGCTCCTTCCAGTGCTGGCGACAACACGCAAGCCAGCGGATCGTCGGTTGCAGGACTGTCATCGCTGGGTCGGTGCCCTGTGAATCTCAGTAATGAACAGCATCGCCAATCTGTTCTTCAGTGGTTAATGCAACCTGCATCCAGCAGTTTTACCTCTGTCGCCATGCAGATTTAAGGGTCATGCTGCGGACCAGGACAGGAATAGTCAATGTCCAGTTCAACTAAAATGGTGGTTGAAAGACTCCTTTTTCTGGCAATTTTTAATCTGTGGGTCAGACAGGTTTAAGGGTCATGTTGTTGTTCCGGGACAGGAATATAAAAGCCCAGTTCAAGTAAAATGAGGGGGTTTCAAAAAAAACTCCCTTCTGGCATTTTTTAAATTTTGTGGGTATGCAGTTTTTAAGGGGTCTGTTGGAACAAGACAGGGATAGTGAATAGTCATTTTTTTCTGTGACTCTGTTCCCAAATTTGTTTCCCTAAAATAGCACTATCCAGTTTCTGTTGTAAATGTTAATTCCAGCTTCTCCACCCGTTTGGGGAAAATGAAGGTGTTGTTCCTCTCCCAAGATTTTAAAAAGGGTCCTCGGCGATAACGTTATCGCTATCGGATTTTGCTGATAATTGACGTATACTATCGACCTAAAAACGATAGTTGACACAATCCTCATAAACTACTATATCTGTTAAAGCCAAAGTTGGTGGGAACATTAAAAGCTAAACAAAAAAAGGAATCAAGATAGGAAAGCTTTCTTTTACAAAAGTCTAAAAAAATGACTGCCTGATCTCCAAGGAATGGGGCATACATAAATTATGGATAAAAATCCCGATCTGTTTTTTTCCCTAGGATGAACATTCTTTTTAAGAACACTCAATAAAAATAACAGGCAAAACCTAAAGAGGAAAAAAGAAGGTTGCAAGCAAAAGAACTACAGAAACTCTACACACTGCAAAAACCTCTTTTTATTGCGCACTGTTTAAAAAAATGAATTTTAGGAAAAATTCGGTTCGAAAGAAGTCGAATTTTGGGGGGACTTCGGGTTAACGAAATGTGCTTTTTATTATAAAATTGGTGCGAGCACATGGCGTTTTCGGGGCAAAAACACTCTGGGAGGAAAAGGGGGATAGCCTCATGACATGTGCAGAGAGAACCAATCAAGACCGGGGGATTTGTAGTCACCGCCTATATAAGTCCGGGCGCGACGCTGGGGAGCTCAACCGCTCTCACTGTACTGATCTGGAAGGTTTTGTCCGGCGATTGTTACTGAAGAATGATTTTTATAAGCGATTTTTGTGGGGTTCCAGCTTTCCAGAGATGCTTTTCTTAAGTTCTATTTCGGTTTTTTTTGGTGTATTGGTCTGAAGTCCATGGCTCCACTGACTGCATAACTTTTTAATGCTTTGCTCCAGCACATTGAAAATCCCAAGGGGGATCTAACCAGTTCCCGTTGTATTCATTTAAAAAAACAGGTTTTTATAATACAAATCCCCCTTCATTTTTTGGCTGCTCAATTTTTTTGCGCAATTTACAACCAGGGTTAATTAAGCGTGTTTTTTCTCTCCGGGGACTCCAAGAAACCGTCTTTTTCACCGCCAAAAATTAAAATTTTCCCGTCCATAATTCACAAGCAAGGTTAATTACAATTTTTTCTCTTGTTTTTGTAGCGTAAAAACAAGCAACTTAAAATGCACAAAGTAAATAGTTGTGGCTGCTCAATTCTTTTGCGCAATTACTCCAGGGGTTTAATTAAGGTTGTTTTTCTGGGGGGGGGGGGGGGACAAAAAAAAACCTCTTTTTTACCCCCAAAAATTTCCATTTTCCTGTACCAAATTCCCAAAACCCAAAATTAATTCAATTTTTTTCTCTTGTTGTGTAGCGTAGAAACCGCAATTGAAAAACGTACAAAACGTAGTTTCTGGTTGCTCAATTCTTTTGCCAATTTACATCCAGGGGGTTAACTAAGCGTTGTTTTTTTTTTGCTGTGGTGACAAAAAAAAACCTTCTTTTTCACCCCAAAAATTTTAAATTTCCCTGAACCATAATTTACAAGCAAAGGGTTTAAATTTAAATTTTTTCTCTTGTTGTGTAGCTAGAAACACGCAATTTAACACGCTACAAAACTAGTTTTCTGGTTGCTCAATGTTTTTGGCACAATTTAAATCCAGGGGTTAATTAAGGCGTTGTTTTTGTGCTGTGGTGACAAAAATAAATAAACCGTCTTTTTACCGCCAAAAATACAAATTTTCCTGTACCATAATTCCCAAGCAAGGTACATTACAATTTTTTCTCTTGTTGTGTACGCGTAGGGAAAAAAACACGCAATTGCAAACACGCCGCACAAAGCTAGATAGTTTCTGGTGCTCATTTCTTTTTGCGCAATTTACATCCAGGGGGTAATTAAGCGTTTGGTTCTGCAGTTGTTCTCAGTAAAAGAAACTTTTGTTTTTCACGCCCACAGACAGGGAAATTCTGTAGATAATTCATACTCCGAAGGTTAATTAAGCCTGTTAGTGCTTTTATATTCAGTTAAAAATACACAGAGTTTTTTAAGCACCATTACAATGTCAATTTCTTCTGCCCATTTGTGGAGCGCAATATATATCACGGGTTACCCAGCTATACTTAGTGGGTTCATGTTGGAGTCAAATTAACAGGGTGTGTATTTAATCTTATACCAGATATCTCATCAAACAGTGTCTGTAATTTAGAACAAACGTAGTCAGACCGAGAGGATGGAAGCTCCTTCACCTGCAAGTGGAGAGGTTTAACGAGGTAAAAACATTCCTGGAGCTGGAAGCAGGTCGCAGCACAGCAAGGGGACGTCGCAGCAGGGGTCACTCGGTGAGGCTTTACAACTGCCGCTTGTCATCTAGCGGCCGATGTACTGACTAGCAACACAATGGTTCTTGATTGGTAGACTAGGTCATCCACTTCCTCCCAAGATGGCTCATCTGACAACCCCCCGCCAAGAGTCAGTGGGAACGTCAGACACACCCTTAGTTGCATGGCCCGGGGGAAGCGGAATGTCAGCGGCCCTCCACCTGTCCTCAACCG
The DNA here is from genome assembly GCA_025379985.1 of Phyllomedusa bahiana. Lineage (NCBI taxonomy): Eukaryota > Metazoa > Chordata > Amphibia > Anura > Hylidae > Phyllomedusa > Phyllomedusa bahiana. The sequence goes on along the minus strand of JAODAL010044603.1, from coordinate 16,744 downwards.
CTCTGTGCACCTTTCGGTCTCCTCGCAGAGATCTACTATGTGGTCTGGGCTTCAGCGCCACTATATAGCGAGGATGAACAATTTGAGCGAGGGCAGTCAGCAGCTACTTGGCAGCGAAGAAAGGGCCAATATCACCCTGTTCTTGGCCAGTACGGCGGCAATGTATAGATTATTGAGAGAGTGGCATTGGATGAATGTTGTGGAAGGGGGTTCAGCCTCCTGACATACAAGATGGTGACTGGAGGACAGCTAGTGAGATGAAACACCAAATAGATGATGATGTAGACCCCCGGACGGACCGCACTTGGGAGCCGGGAGAGGCAAGGGGCCTTCATCATCGTCAGGAGAAGAGGGCCGTCAGCTTGCGCGTCAGGCCGCAGCGGCAGGCCAGCAAGTGGGTCGTCTGGCCGTGAGTCAGCGCCAGGATAGCAGCTGTGTGAGGGTCGGGGAAGCCAGCGGCACGGGGTAAACAAAACCCGCTTCGCAGGTCCAAGAAATAGCGGCACAGGGGCTCAGCGATCGAACTAGGCAGCGCGCGAGGCCAGTAGTCATCAGTGACGGAGTGAGCGTTGGCCAGGGTAAAATCCGCAACTCAGCGGTGTGCGTTCTTTCGCTAAGACACCGGAGGACGCCTGATATGACGTTATGTAGAATCTGTAAGCAGAAAGGAAGGCGTGGACAGGGAGCTACCGTTGCACCAGGCCCTGCGTCAACACACTGCAGCGTCACCATCCGGTGGCCTCGGGAGAAACGTGGCTCAGAAGTGGTGGTCCCATCCTGCTGCCGCAGCAACTTCAGCAGCAGCGCCGTGGCACGCATGCCCATTGCAGCCAAGTCAAGGTCCCCCCACTCTGCAGAAGGGAGCTGTTTCTCTTTGACATCATCTCCCGGTTCCAGATGCTCCTGCTACCTCGCTAACTTCATGGGCGCCAGCAGTCATCACGCGAGGCGATTGCAAAGAGACAACCAGTATGCGTCCAACCATCCCTAGGTTGCAGCAGCTGACCGGTCTGTCCATGTTGTTGCGGTACTGCATCCCTCCCTTTCCAAATGGTGGGCTCTGCACCAGTAGAGAACTAAATGGCTTTGTGCCCGAGCCGAGATGGAGAGTTCCAAGCCATATTAATTTCTTTTCCAAAAAGGCAGTACCAGCACTTCCTAAATATGTAGACAGAAGGTGGGCCAGTCCTTAAGGGTTTATCGGTTTGTTCAAAGGTGCACGGCAGCGCCGGACGTTGGAGCTGTTTTTGTAACCTACCGGTCAGTCGGGCCAAGTACATGTCCTTTTACGGCCACAGGGGGAATGTGTTCCGGGCCCCTGGCACACCAACAACTTGGTACAGGAGACGCCGCTTTCTCCTCCACGTTGTCAAATCTGCTGCTCCTGCGCCATGGTCCGCATCCTCTCCCCTCCACCACCACACCATCTCAGCCTCAAAGTACTGATCATCATACCACATGTGGTGGGACAAGGTGACGGACAATGGCGAGGAACATGTGTCCGCGCTGCACCAATGGAGGGATGGTTCCAGCGCCTGCATGGCGCACTGGTGTTCAATTTGGTTGTGAAAAGGTTCTGAAGTCTTCACGCGCTTCAGAACATTCTGAAAATGGCCAGGAAACTGTTACAAGCAACTTTATCCATTCGTTACAAAGCCAGGAACACCCACCCTGCTCAAGATGCAGCGCAGAACGGCGCTCCCCAACACACTCTGATATGCGATGTTTCCACCCGTTGGGAATTCCGCCCTGCACATGTAGGACCGACTGTATGAACAGAGCAAGGCCATTAACGATTTCTTTTGATGATCCACGGCAGGACAGAAGTACATCCCCTGTTAACATTTGATGTCAGCAGTGGGCAGCATCATGCGTGACACTGCCCGCCGGTTTGTTGAGCCATTCGAGGATGCCACATTATTTGTCAGTCGCAGGGACTACCGGGATGTATAAACGTCATTCCACTGCTTCATGTCCTGGAACCGATGCTGAAAAATCTGTACTGGGCAGGAGATGACTGGAGACGTGTGCGACTACATCTCGTGGCCACATGAGTACGGTTGGGGGGACTGAAATGGAGGAGGAGGAGGAGGAGGACAATTGGTGCAGAGCTTTGTCTGGTGAAATGGAGTGGATTTTCTACCCAGGTGACAAGAGAGCGAGGCAGGCAGGAGGAGCTGGAGGAGCAGGTGGAGATGAGGAAGACGAGGCAGATGACGCAAGCACCGAGGCAGTATACAGTGGAAATGGAGGCAGGGAGCCCCTCGGCTGTCCACTTGTGCAGATGGCCCGCAGCATGCTTATTTGCCTGTATAGTGACAGCCGAATAGTCAGCATCCGGCAGAGGGGATGACTTCTGGCTCTCCACCCAATTGGACTCGCTACCGGTCCAAAATGGGAGCCTTTTCCCAGCTATTGAGAGGGAGGACCAAACTCAAATACTATCAGGGAAATCCTCCGTAATAGTTGGCGCTGCCTATGTGCGGACATCGTCTCTCCTCTGACAGGGTCTGACCAGGGGGTCTTCAGGGCTCATCATACTACTGCCACGGCTGCTGGGGGAAGGTGGGTGGGGGTAGTAGGCGCAGTACCAGCTCCATCAGCAAGTAACCTAAGTCTGGAGTCACTGATGAGCCAGCTTCCTTCACCCGCTAGTGAGGAGGGTAGTCGCCAGCTGCAGCAGACAGGACATGGAGCAGTCCCCTGAACCACTGGGTGGTTGCCTTACTTGGGACAGCACTCTGTCACCCAGTTAGAAGGATTCGCCAGCGGCTGGACTATGGGTAGCCAAACTGGAGTGTGGCCGCAACTTGCCGAGTTTGCAGTGGAGAAGCTGTCCTGCCCGGCCGAGTAGTGTGGCCATCAGAGCGGGTGTTCGTGCGGCGGGCGGGGGGCCATAGTTACCCCAGGAGTAACACCCGCTTGTCCACGGAAATGTGAGACATGCACTGACCTTTGTCAAGGTCGAATCAGCGCGTGGATCTGCCAGGATTTCCACACACCAATTGCCTTAGGTGTCAGACTACATCAGCCATGACGACCTCACACAAACTGTGAGAAATTAGTCTGGGTTCAAATACCTGCTCAGCCACTATTCTGATGCGCACCCTCTGATGCCAACATCTGCTGACAGTTTCTCCATCTGCCACCAACCGATCTTTACCAGGGACTGTATTTCACCCACCTCACACTATATGTCATTTGTGCACTGTCTGACTCATGCTGCTGACTGTTGGCTGCTGGCCGGTGAACTCACATGTGTCATTGTCCCACTCTGTGGCCTCTCAGTTTTTGCCCACCTCCAGAAATGTCAGTGTGCCAACTCGCCTGACCTCATGTGCTACTGCCGTGGGGGGAACCCCCTATACCACTGTGTCATGTTTGCCACTGTCTGACCTCATCTGCTGCTTACTGTGGCTGCTGCTCGTGGACCTACCGCACTGTGTCATAGTGACCACTGTCTGACTCTGCTGCTGCTGTGGTGATGCTGTGACTACACACTCTGTCATTGTGACACTGTCTGACCTTCTGAATCTGCTGCTCGTTTGATGCCGTCAATCAACACTGTGTCATTTGTGCACTCATTGGCCTTCTCCTGTTTTTGCCACCCTCAGGAATGTCATTGTGCCACTGCCTGACCTCATTGCTGTGCTGCCGTGACCTACACACTGTAGTCATCTGTTGCCACTCTTCTGACCTCATGTGCTGCATTGTGGTGATGCCGTGACCTACACACTATGTCATTGTGCCATCTGTCTGACCTCATGCTGCTTGCTGCTGTGATAGCCGGTCAACTAAACACTGTGTCATAGATGCCCCTCTCTTTGGCCTACTTCCTGTTTTTTGCCACCTCCCACAATGCCATCATTGTGCACTTGTCTGACCTCATGCTGCTGTCTGCAGTGACCTCCACACAGTGTCATGTGCCGCTCTGTGACCTATTCCTGTTTTTGCCACTCCAGAATGTCATTGTGCCTCTGTATGATCTCATGCTGCTGTGGCTAGCGCCGTCACATCCACACTCTGTCACTATGTTGCCACCTGAGCTCTTCAGCTGGTTTTTTCCGGCTTTTCTTGGCATGACTTAATCAGGCAACATTCCCGCTCATATTTTGGTCAGTTTTGCCCTCTTAAGTGCCCAGGGAATTTTATAGTGAAGCAGAATTATAAGAGCGGCGGCAGTCCTGTGCGTGTCATACTAAAACACAAACATTGTATGAAGAACCACACCAAGCTCCCTCTGCATATTTTAAGCTTGGCACAACATTCTACGCCCCTGCAGGCTCTGTACAGCCTGGAAATGGCTGTTTTTTACGTTATTTGTGCCGAAGTAATTCGGAACGAAGTTATTTTTTGCCGAGAAATTCGGCGAAGTGAACAAACGAATTTCGGGAAATTCGCCCATCTCTAATTATCTCATCTCATAAGGACAGATGAGAGAAAAGTGGAATTTTTTGTTATCACAAATGCTCATTTCTATGTCTAAAGGAAAAAAAAACAGTGCTCTGTAATATCAGAACCTTAAAGGGGTTTTATCGTTACAAAGATCATGTCTCAGATTATGGGGACAGTAAAAACAAGCAAGGTTTGTAATTGGGTGGTTGCATTACTCTGTCACTTGGTTTAGCAGATATCTGCTTCGCTGTAAATCTGTCTTAATTCTAGCTGTTGCTGGGACAAAAAACGCCCCGGGTCTATTCCTGCCCCTGATACGTCCCCTGCACTGGGATTGGCTGGGCTGACATTTCATTCAGCCTGTTGGGATATGCCCTAGACAGGAAAGCGTCCTCGGGCCACGCCCCCTGCACTGTGAGTGGCTGCCTGCACCCTCGGTGTTTTATCCCCTCTGAGCTGTTATTAAAATCGATATGAAACCAGAGTCTGTGGCTCTATGTACATCCTCAGCTCTTGGTGAGGATCTGGGCAATTACTGCCTGTTTAAAAGGGCTTTATCCAACCCCCCCCCCCCCCCCCCCCCCCCCCCCCCCCCCCCCCCCCACCCCCCCCCCCCCCCCCCCCCCCCCCCCCCCCCCCCCTCCCCCTCCCCCCCCCGCCCCCCCCCCCGCCCCCTCCAACCCCCCCCCCCCCACACCCCCCATCCCACCACCCCCCCCCCCCCGCCCCCCCCCCCCCCCCTCCCCCCCCCCCCCCCTCTGGTTGATTCAACTCCTCACAGTTCAGTTTTGAATTTGAAAAGAGGGCATTCTGTCCTCAGATCGAAATGCAAGCCCCGCTCCTTATGTCTTTCATCACCTATGTATTGTATAACATAAGGATATCAAACACTGTGTCTGCAGAGCTGCCTGTTATAGAGTAGTGCTTATAGGCTAATCAGCATACAAGACAGAGTTGGGAGGGAGTTCAATTCCCCATCAGTGTTTTTTTTTTTTTATTTTATTTAAAATTTATACACCAATTGTTAAAGATATGAAAATATATGTGTGAACATCTATAATTTATATTCATATCACACAAAGCTACCCCTATTAGTGTCCCATCTTGCCAGTCACACATGCCACTTCAACTACATGTGATACACTGCAAATATCTGGGGGATGAGAACTGAATAGGGGAGCCCTGTAAGTGTGTATGTAATATAAATAAATATATATATATATATATATATATATTATAATATATATATTTAACTAAGTATGTATATATATAAATACAGAATATATACTATAATATATATTAATATATATATATATCACTATATATATATATTATACATTCATTGATGGGACTTTACATATTTATTTCGAGGTCTCTCTACAAGGTGTTGAATTTAGGGTGCGGAAAAAATAAATACCCTGTGAGGGACTAGAACTCCAAAACCCCTACGTTGTTAAAATACAATAAGTCTATCACTGCTCTACCAGTGCACCACCAGCCCAAGTTCAGTTACAAAATGAGCACGGGCCTTCTCTGAAAGTGATGTGTTTCTCCACATTTTTTGGTGGGGGGGGGCGTTCAAACCTGACAGGAATCCAGAGATCTTGACACGCAGCAGGCTTTCAGTTGTGTGTAAACCAAACGTACATATGACCAGTGGCATGCTGGAGTTTGGAGCCCCAAGGCCTGCAGGACATAAGCAGGCAGGAGGCTACAGAGCTGTTATATCCAGAAAACCCTCTGCATACCCCTCTTTACAACACAGATGATGATAGTCACAGTTCTTCTAGTGAGGGGAGATCACGCCCGTTGGGAGGGAGACCACGCCTGTGAGAAGAAGAGAACATGCCCTTGAATTTCAAACTCACTCTGAGAAAAATTAGCTGGGACAGCCGAAGAGCTCACAACCCCGTGAATAACACCCCTTTAACTTCAATGTGAAGCATGGGGGAGGGACCATCATGTTTTGGGGCTGCTTTTCTGTTTCGAAGTTTGAATGCCATTGAGGGGGGCAATAAATGTAAAAGTGTATGACAATATTTTACAGAAGAATGTAATAGAAGCAGTCCATGAGCTCAGATTGAAGCGATGTTATATGATCCAAAAAGACAAAGGACCACAAGAATATTTCCCAAATAATGGTCGAAATAGAAGATTTGTGTGCTTGGAATGGGTAAGTTAGGGTATGTTCACACATCATAATGCATAGTATACTGTACGCACCACAATACCTCGGGTGTTTTAGAATTATGCACTGGCAAGCACATACTTCTAAAATGCACTGTGGTGGCTCCCATAGGCTTAAGCACTGAGATGAGGTTGGGACACGTATCCTCACAATAGGATCTAAGGAATTACGGGCTTTTTTTCGGTTTATACTTCAGACATATTGCAGTGCAATTACACCCCAAAATATGGACCACAAATACGCATTGTGAACATACCCTTATAGTCCTGAATTTAAGCCCATTGAGATACTAAGGCATGACCTGGAGAGAGCTGTGCATGCAATGCATCTTAGAAATATTTCTGAAAAAAACACATTTGGAGGGAGGAATAGTCCCAAAATTATCTTTAACATTGTCCAAAAGTCTTTGCAGCTACAGGAAATATTTGGTGAAGATAATTGCTGCTAAGATTAGTTTACAGATTATTTATGTTATTTACTTTTTGTTTTCATTATAGGAATTTATCCTATTCATTGTTAAAGGGGTGTTCTAAAAAAACAGAGCCACAGCCAGTGTCAGACTCACAGTTCCTGGTTAGGCTGTAGGTGGTTCAATAGCAGTGATTGGCATATCAGCTCTGCTATTCCTAGTTGAGCCTGTTAGGCAATGTTCACATGGCTTATTGCCGACGTAATTGCGGGGACGGATTTCGCCCCGCAATTACGCCGGCAGCGGTGCCGCGGGGGCGTGGTGGGGGGGGCGGCAGCTCGCCGGCCCCATAGAAGAAAACACTCATTATTCATGGCGAGTACACGCCGTAAATAATGTGCATGTCACTTTCTCCTGCCCGGCCAGGCTCGTCACGAGCGGGGTGCAGGAGCGGGAATCCATAGTTCTCTATGAGAACTGTGGATTACCGTGTATGCACTGGGGACTGATTTCAGGCCGAATTGGAGCACAAATACGGCGCGCAGCGTACGGGCTGGAGAATCCCGTCCAGTTTAAGCGTCGTGAACGAGGCCTTCTAATCGCAGACATTAGTGATGGAGATTTGTGAAAAGGAGTGCACAAGGCAATAGAGCTATAAAAGGTTAAAGTTTGTCAGTAAGTAATGTAAACAAGCTCAGTCTTGCAGTTGAGAAATAACATAATGTCAGGAGTGACGTCATTATACCTGCACAGTTGCTGTGCTTGTTAAAGAAGAGAGAAATGGTCGCTTTGGTTACTTTGTTTCTCCCAAAAGGTGCCAAAAAAAAACCTACACTTTAGCTTGCAAAAATTGAAAAGGAAAACCATATCAATTTTGTATCACTTTAATCATATCAACCTACAGATAAAGATAACATGTCACTTATCTTATATTCTCTAGACCTTATTCATTAAGATTATCACAGGTACAACATTGTTAACCGATCGGTTAAGATGGCAGCTGGAAGATTTTGTGAAGCTTCCCATCGCTGAAATTTGGTTTTCGTAGTAAGTAGTAAAACCCCATTTTTTGTACTTTGGTTTAAAACAATCCCATTGGGCGAATAAATAATGTCCATAAACGTCCCGCACTGATAAACACAAGCAGTGAGAACAATATGCTTGTGTTTATCAGTGTGGGACGTTTGTGGACATTATTTTTTGTCCTTTTAATCAGTGAGTTTTATATTGTTCAACTAAATTATTGTTTGGTAGTTAGGGCCCACCTTCAGATGGGTTGGGGTCCCCCCTTTTGGGGCGGTGTTTCCCCCTTTTTGGACGGGGCCCAGTGCGGGTTTTTCCCATTTATTTTTTTATTAAACATTTTTAGTAATTCTTTTGAGCATTAAGATTGTCTTTAAAGGGGAGGGGCGAATTTTTTAAAAATTTCGATTGGGGTCACTTTTTCCAAATTTTTTCCCCAACAAAATTCGTTTCTTTCCAAATTTTATTTTTTGGCAAAAAATGGGGCTTAAAAAGCACCCTTTTTTCCAGCGCACAGACCCTTTGCAGGGTGCTGTAGAACATTTTTGCCATGCAAAATATGCAGGGGGGAGTTTGGTTTGGTCTTCATACAATGTTGTTTTTAGTATGACCCAGATGACTGCCGCCCCCTTTTTAAAGAATCGCTTCACAAAAAATTTCCCCGGGCACTTAAGGGGGCAAAACTCCCAAAAAACTGAACGGGAATGTACCTGATAAAGTCATCCCAGCGAAAAGCTGGAAAAAAACAAGGGGAGAGCTCATTTTGGCAACTTTAAAGGAAAAGGAAGGGGTGGGGGTGACGGCGGCAGCCACAGCAGCATGAGGTCAGGAAATTGGCACAATAAAACATTCATGGAGGTGGCAAACAGGAGGAAGCCACAATTTGCACAATACTGAAGGGGAGGTAAACGGGGGCAGCTTTTAAAAAAGGTCGGGGCGGGCACAATGACATTTTTGGGAGGGGCAAAACGGGAGGAAGCCACAGAAGGGGGGGGGGGCACAATCAAAACAGTGGGGGGGGCCCAAGGGACAGCAGCCCCACATGAGATCAGGCAGGGCACAAAAAAATTCTGGAGGCGGCAAAACGGGTTTTGGGCCACAATTTGGAAACAATGATACGTGGGGAGGTCCCCACAGCAGAAGCATGAATCACAGTGGCAAAAATGACTTTCCTGGGGGCCCGGCAAAAAAAGAATTGGGTTTCACAGAGGGGAAACAATGAAACAGTGGGGGGCCCACGACAAAAAGCACCCAATGAAAAAAAGGCAGGGGCACAATGACATTCTGGAGGCGGCAAAACAGTATTGGGCCACAGATTTCCCAAAACCCCCACAGTGGGGGAGGTAAACGACAGCAAGAAGGCAAAGAAAACAGGCATTGTCAAAATTTAAACTTTTTCTGGAGGGGGGCAAAACAGGGGAAGCCCAAGAATGGCCCAATCACACAGTTGGAGGTCACGACACAGCAGCAGCGGGGAACAGGCAGGGGCACAATGAAAAATTCGGAGGCGGCAAAACAGTTTTGGGGCCACAAAAAAGGCCCACAACCACACAGTGGGGAAGGTCACGACAGCAGCAGAAAGTATGAGGTCAGGCAGCCCCCACAATGACATTCTGGAGGGGGCAAAACAGGGGGGGAAGCCCAGAGTGGCCAATGCCTGAGAGCGGAGGTCCGGGCGGCAGCAACAGGAGGTAAAGGAAAGGGCAAAAATACAAAAATGTGGGGGACATGGCAGCAGCCACGGCAGCAGCATGAGGTCAAAACATTTGGCAAAAAGGAACACGGGTTGGGGTTTGGGGGGAAAAATACCAGTCCCTTTAAAGATGGGGGTGGGCAGATGGAAAAAACTTTCAGCAGATGGGTGGCATCGGGGGGGGTGGCGGCATCAGAATAGTGGCTGAGGAAAGGTATTTTGAACCCAGACTGACCCCTAAGGCATTGGTTGTGGAAACCCTTTGGCCGGGGATCCACGCCTGATTCATCTTAAACAAAGGTCAGTCTTTCCCTTTTTCCCCGGGGACAACCCAGGTTCTCCTTGGGGTAACGATGGCCCCCGCTGCACTGAACACCCCCCGCTCTGTTTGCCACACTACTGGCCGGGCGGGGCCCACCCTTCCCCCCACTGCAAATTTCGGCAATTTTGGGGCCCAACAAAACCAGTTTTGGCTGCCCATAGCCCCAGTGGATCTTCTAACTGAGGGGGCCCAGATGCGGTCCAAGTAGGCCAAAAACCCTTTGGGGTTTTTCCAGGGACTGCTCCGGGTTTCCTGCTGTTTGGCTGCCGGGCCTCCCCCCCCCCCCCCCCAAAACCCCCACACCCCCCCCCCCCCCCCCCCCCTCCCCCCCCCCCCCCCCCCCCCCCCCCCCCCCCCCCTCACAAAGGCGGTGAAAGGAACCCTCCTCATCAGTGACCCCCAACTTAAGTTTACTACTGGGAGCTGGTACTGCTCCACCCCCCCCCCTTTCCCCCCACACCCGGGGCATATTTACGTGAGCGCTGGGGAAACCCCCCCCGGGTCAGACCGGGCCCAGAGGAGGGACAAATTCCCGGGCACATACAGAAAAAAGCCAACTAAATTAAAGGAAAAATTTCCCCTATAGTTTTTTAGTTTGTCTTCCCCTCAATAGCGGGGAAAAAAGGCCCCTTTTTTGGCCCGGGAAAAGTGGGGGTCCAATAGGGGGAAAAGCCAAAGTCATCCCTCTGCCGGATGCTGACTATTCGGCTGCCCACTACCCCAGGCAAAAAAAGAAGTGGGGGCCCAAATCGGGCAAAATTTGGATCCGGGGGGCTCCCTGCCCCATTTCCACTGTATACTGCCAGGGTTTGCGTGGGGGCATCTCCCCTCGTCTTCCTCCCTCCCCACCCCCTCCTCCGTGCTCCTGTTCCCCCCTTCTTTTGCACCTGGGTAGAAAATCCCCTCATTTAAACCAGACAATGTTTTCTGTTTTTTCCAAATGTCCTCCTCCCTTTTTCAGTCCCCAAAAGGACTCATGTGGCCACGAGAGTATTTTGCCACGTCCCCCAACCCCCTGCCCAAAACAGATTTTTCAGCATCTTTTTTCCAGGACATAAAGAAAGTGGAATGATTTTATTCTTCCCGTAGTCCTGGCAAACTGAAAAAATAATGTCGCCTCCTCGAAGGGCCCCTCAAATAGGGAAAGGTTTCACGCAGGGAGCTGCCACTGGCTGACATCAAAGTTACACAGAGGAATACCCTTTGTTTCCCGCCTGGGGTCATCAAAAAATCTTAATGGCCCCTTTTTTCTGTTTATACAGTTGGTTCCCCAAAAAGTGCAGGTGGAAATTTTCCCGCGGGTGGAAAAAAAACGCATATCAGAGGGGTGTTTTGGGAGGCTGTTCTGCCGCTGAAACTCAAGGGGGGTGTTTCCCCGGCTTTGTACGAATGGAAAAGTGGGATGCACAAATTTTCCTGGGCCAAATTTTTATAATCTTCTGAAAATCGGTGGAAGAAAATTCGGAAACCCTTTTTTCAACCCCCAAATTAACAGTGCGCCAGCAAAGGGGCAAAGGACCCTCCCTCCTCGGTTTCCCGCGCGGACCCTGTTTTTCCCTTCCCATTGTTCCCCTCAACCCTGGTTTCCCATTTGCAGTTGGCGCGGAAAAAAAGCCACACAAACGATTTCTTGCGCATGACGCGGACAGTTCCTCCCCTGTTACTTCGTTCGCCGAGGCAACCAGGTGTAAACTGCGTGACACCGCTGTGCCCTACACATGTGGGATGATGGAGCAGTAAATTGTGGAGGGCTGATAGGGGGTGGTGGGGGAAAGAGGGATTTCGGACATTTTGGGGCCCGGTTTCCCGCAGTTTAGAAAAACCCTGGAGGAGAAAGGGGTGCGTCTCCTGTCCCAAATTGTTTTTGTGCCCGGGCTTTAAGCACTTCACCCAGTGGGCCGTAAAAGGGACATGTACTTGCCCTGACCCAAGTTAACCCGCTCCGACGTCCCGCGCTAAAAAATCCCCCTTGGAACAAACCGATAAAACTCAAGGCCGACCCCCCTTTTGTTCTAAATATATATGAAGTCTGGTTTCTGCCTTTTTGGGAAAAAAATTACGGCTTTTTTAAATCCCCCCATCCCTGCTCGGACAAAAACCAAATTTGTTCTCTTTAATGGGGCAGACCCCCATTTGGAAAAAGATGGGCCGGGAGTACCAAAAACTTGGGAAAAGGGGCACGGCAGCTGCTGCAAACCTTTTGGAGGTTTGGGCCAACGGGGTTTTCTCCCTTTTCCAAACGCCTCGCTAACGACCCGCTGGCGCCATGAGTAGCGAGGAAACAGGGGCATCTGGGGCCCGGGGGATTATGTCAAAAAAAAACAGCTCCCTTTTGGGAGAATGTGGGGGACCTTTACTGGGGGGCAATGGGCATGCATGCCATCGGGGGGCTGCTGCTGTTTTCTGCGGGGGCAGGAAGGACCAAACCCCATCGAAGGGGCCAACGTTTCCCCCCCAGGCCCAAACCCATGGTGGGCGCTGCATGTTTTTGACGCAGGGGCCCTGGTGCCAACGTTAGCTTTCCCCGGCCACGCTTCACTTTCCGCCCCCAATTCTACATATTCCCAAAATTCGGGGTCCTCCGGTGTCTTAGCAAAGAACTTTTTACCCCCGCCGAGTTTTCGATTTTTTACCGCCAACCGGGGTCCCCCACCCAGGTACTACTGCCGCCGGTTTCCTTTTTCTGAGCCCCTGTGCTGCAAAAATTTTTTTTGGGCCTCAAGTGGTTTTTTACCCCCGTGGCCGGGTTGGCTCCCGGGCCTCCCCAAATGCGGGCCAAACCTGCTGGGCCCCCATGGCTACAAAGCCCACTTGCTGGCTGCGCTTTTTGCCCGACCGGGGCCAAACTGACGCCCTCCTTCTCCTGACGAAAGATGAAGCCCTTGCCTCACCCGGCCCCCAAATGCGGTCGGGGAAACAAACATCAACTAAATTTTTGTTTTATCCCTACACGCTGCCTCATCACCGGGCTTGGTATCCCAGGTGACCCTCCCCAACATGAAACCCCCCATGCCACTTTTCCACATCTATACTTTTCCGCCTACTGCAAAGAAGCCGGGGGAATTGGCCCCATTTTTTCGCCTTTTCCAAATAGCTGCGCTGCCCTCCCCCAAAAATTTTTCCTCCTCGCTATATAGTGGCGCTGACCCAGACCACAAAGTAAATCTCTGGGGGTGGGGGGAACTGGATGGGGCGAGGCGGGCTGAGGACTGATTAAAGGGCCCCGTCCCCCCCCGGGGGCCCGCCAACTAAAGGTTTGGGCCCGAGGTTTTCCCCCTGACTCTTGGGTGGGGTTGTCAGATGTCATCTGGGAGGGAAGAGAAAGGGCCTAGTCAAACCCCAAACAAGAACCCTTGGGTTCTGAAAAAAACACCCGGGCCCCCTAGATAAAAAGCGGGATTTTTTGGCCTCACCGAAAAAACCCCTGGCTCGTCCCCTTTTCCGTCTGCGACCGGGGCCTGTTCCAGGAAAGGTTTTTGTCACTGCCCTTTGCAGGGGCAGAGCCCCCCACCTCTCTGTCTTGAAATGCTGTTTGTTCTAAAAAAGTACAGAAAACTTTTTGATGATGATATCTGTATATGAAAAAAAAACACCCTGTTTTTGACCCCAAATGAACCCAGTAACAACTTGGGTAACCCTTGGGGTATAAATTGGCCGCTCCACCAAAAGGCCAGTAAAAATTTTCCCTTTTATTTGTCATTAAAAACACTGTGTTTTTAAATAAATGTTTAAAAACACAAACCCGGCTTAATTTAAAACCCTTCGAAAATGAATTAGGCTACAGGAAAAAAAGTATATATAAAAAAAAACGGTTTTTTTTTTTTAGCCCCACCCGCAAAACAACGCCTTAAATTAACCCCTGGATGTAAATTGCGCCAAAAAAATTGAAGGGCCCCCACAAACTAGTAGCTTTGTACGTGTTACAATTGAAGGGTTTTCCCCGCCACAAACAAGAAGAAACAGTTTTAAATTTAACCTTTTCTTTGGTTTTGGCTACAAAAAAAAGTATAAAAATTTTTGGGGTTGAAAAAGAAGGTTTTTTGGGGTCAGCACCCAGCAAAAACAACGGAATTAAATTTAACCCTTTGGGTGTAAATTGCGGCAAAAAAATTGGGGCCGCACAAAATAGTAAATTTGTAGCGTGTTACAAATGGGGTGTTTTTTACGGGCCCCAAAAACAAGAGATACAGTTTTTTAATTTTAACCTTTTTCTTTTGAATTAGGCTTCAGGAAAAATTTAAAAAATTTTTGGCGTTGAAAAAGAAAGGTTTCTTGGGGATTTTACACACCAGCCAAAAAAATGCTTAATTAACCCCGGATTTTTTAAATTGGGCAAAAGAAATTTAGCCCCCACAAAAAATAGCCTTTTTTACGTTTACAAATTTTCGGTTTTTCTAAAGCCCACACAAAAAGAATACAGTTTTTTAAAAAACCTTTTTCTTGTGTTTTTGGCTACAGGAAAAAAAAGTATATATTTTTCCTTGAAAAAACGGTTTCTTGGGGTCCCGCCCCACCAGCAAAAAAAACCTTTAATTTAAACCCCGGATTTAAATTGCGCAATAGAAAAATTTTAACAGCCAAAAAAAAGTTGGGATTTGGGATTTTAAAAAAAGCTTTTTTTCTTTAAATGAATCCAAAAGGAACGGTTAGATCCCACTTGGATAAATTTAAAAGTTAATGCAGCTTTCAGTGGACGCACACCGGAATTTTTTAACCAATAAACCCCAAAAAAAAAAGAAAAAAACCCTTAAAAAGAACAGTCTCTGAGACAAGCGAGACACCCCCACAAAAATCGCTGTATAAAAAACAATTCTTTTAGTAAAAAAGCTATCACCGTGGCAGTAAAATTCCCTGAAAGAAACACAGTGGGGGGAGTGTGAGCTCCCGGCGCGCGCCCCCCACTTAATATAGGGGCGGTACCCTTTACAGAATCCCGCCGGGCTCCCGACTGGCTTTAAACCCCTGCACAATTTTAGCAGGCTAGCCCTTCCTTTTTCCCCTAGAGGTTTGCCCCCTGAAACGCCCATGTGCTCACACCTTTTTAAAATCAAAAGCACACATCGTTCACCCCAAGTACCCCAAAAGTTCGACTTCGCCGAACCGAATTTTCCTGAAATTCTAAACAATTTCCCATTTTCGTTGAATCGATTCGCCCACCTATCCAACCCCTTTTATTCTTTTAGGCAATTGCATCAGACATATTTTCAACAATATAATACGGATAATTGACAAGTAAATTTGATGACAAGGCTAATATTAAAACCTTAGCACATGATAGACTCACCTTTAAACTGAGCCGGCAGCAACCAAGACTTTTATGTCAATGGCTTTTTATTCATGCAAAATTTGGGTCCCTTTAAAGCAAGGTCATGCGCAAACCCAAACAAAAAAAAAAAATTCATATACTATTGCAGACAATGAACATTTGTCTTTGATCGCTGGAAAGGGGTTCGGGGATAAAAAGGGGGTAAATTCTAACAATTTATGGTAAACACAAAAAAATTCTGAAAAAAAATTTGGCAGATTTAAGGGGAAACACCCCTAAAAAAAATCAATGTCATTGTAGTAATATTTTTTTTTTTTTATGCAGATCCTAATATGGCAAAAGTCTGTTTCCTGTGGTACCCAAATAAACAATTGGTCTAATAGCACCCCTTTCACTGAACTTTGTTTAGGGTTGAGTAGTTGAGAGTTGAGTAGTTTTAACCACCAGCGGGGTATATCCGGGTATCCGTATTAGCTGAAAGAACAAACCAAAAAAAAGGGAATTGGGGGATATTCACTACAGGCAAGGATTAACAGATATTCTTGTTTAACAGCACTAAATATCTTTTGTCTTGGGCACACCCTTTCTAGATGTCAGTGAGGTTTTTTTCCTACAATTATACATGATGTTACACAATGCAAAAAAAGAGCTTCCAAAAAAAGAGGCTCATTTGCAGTTAGGTATTTAGTGTTCATCAACCACTAATAAAAGATCGGAAGGGGAAAACAGCATGTTCCTCCTCAAGCATTTCAATTGCAGGGTAAGCAAAGTTTTTAAAAGTAAATTTAAAATTTTTATGACAAACAATTTTCCCCCTTTAAATTTTTTCCCGGGAACATAAGTCATCCTTCACATTCTGAAAAGGTCTTTTGTATTGGTAGATTGTCAAGGAAACTATTTTTTTTTTATTAAATAGTACCTTACAAACAACATGTCTTCAAATAAATTCAATAGACCTACCAATATATTTAGAAATATTGCTTATAGATAGAATAACTGAATTTATTATAATTATTAAAAAATCACAGAATGTGACTGTTTTATCACATGGAATTCTTTGACCACAGAAAGGCACAATAGTTCACCTTCTGTAATGACTTTTTTACTTTAAAAACCTAAAATTATTTTAAAGGGTTTTTTTTCATCATGATGTTTCACAGAGCCACAGGCAGCTTCAGACTCACACTTTCTGGTTAGGCTGTTGGATGTTTTATGATAGTTAAAGGTTTTTCAGCTCTATTATTTCTATCTAATTCTACTAGTGACATGATGGAGGTCTGTGGATAGCAGTTTACAAGGCTACAGAGCTCTGAAGCTTTAAAAATTTTCATTTCCCTTCGTAAACAAAGTTTTTTTGGCTACAGAAAACTAGCAGGGGGGGGACTTTCCATGGTCAGACTGACTTCCAGCTTAAACAAAGAATGAAAGAGCAGGGGGAAATTTGGAGA
>JAODAL010044602.1:0-32721 GCA_025379985.1 Phyllomedusa bahiana | reverse complement strand
TTGCTTGGTGAAAATTTGTTTTTTTTGGGAAATAACCAAGAAATTATTCAGTATAAATTTGTAATTTATGTTTCTTTTTCATTCTTTTGGTTTAAAAATTTATTTTGGGTTCCATTTTGGTTTAGGAGCATGGTTACAATTTGCAGATGTGAAATAAGGTCATTGAGATATTTACCTAGGACTCATGGGCATGGTATCAGACAACAAGGATCCTCAGTTTGTACTCTTCCCGGACCGTTTTTCGCGGGGGAAAAAAACCCAGCTAGTATCCGTGCCATGGCCACCATGTAGGCCTTGATACTGTTATGAGGCCTACTAGTCGTGAGTCTAGTTTGGACAAGAATGCAGAGACCCGTCATAACTCACTCCAATCACCATGGTTATATGACCTGAACCGCTCACTATACATAATTGGCCAATATAGTCCATCTTAAACTCCGGGAAACCCAAATGTCAATCTTCACAATTGAACCGCTTCATTTTAAAGCGTTAATGAGATAAAGAAAATCCAAGAAATCCCCACTTGTCTTTTTAACCACAGTGGATGGTAAGAATCATCATATTTTGAAAAATTGACAAAGTCAAACAGAGGAACGAGTGATCGGTCAGAATCCACTTTAAGGACAAAAATGTTCTGCTATAATTATGGTGATGAGGCATGAGTCTTTCTGGCAGCTCCCTGGCATTGGCGAGGGGAGCCGGGTTTAAAAATAATGATCTCGTCTATGGTCATCATATTTTAGGGACAATCAGTGGGGAGTTTCTTTCTTTATTTTGCCTCTTTTTTTTTACTTGCAGTAAACTCTTGTTAATGGAAATCTTTTGCGAAAATTTGAGAAGATGTGATCATGTGTTACAGAGGATTGTTGTCATTGGTCAGTATTTCCATAAACCCACTAATTCACATTTACGACACATTGGGTTTTTGCTTCTGACTTAGTTTAAATTTTTTTTAAGATGTCCTTAGGAACAGTGGTTAGGCGCCCCATTGATGAAAACAACTCTTTGCTTCTTCTCTGGAAGGTGGCAGATACATGTGGGGGCCAAAAAAAGGGCACTTTTAGAAGATCCAAATTTACCTTAGGGGAAAAGTGTAAGGAAAAAAGATTAAAAGGAAAGTTTAAAAAGTAGATTCCAACCCCAAAAAAAGGAGAAGAGCTGCGAAGCCCAATAAACCCCAAATACCGGGTGGGACCTTCCTTTTGATTTAGATATAGTTCACCCAACCCTGACCCTTTTTTTCCCTTTTGGTTTATGCCATCTTTGGTTTGTCCTCAGCACTTTTTTATACATTTTTTTCGTTACGGGCGCTAAAAAAAAAAAAGTTTCCCCCCTTTAAACAGGATTTTGATGGTCTGAGCGCTGAAAACGTGATCTCATCTTTATAGCTTAAAAAATTTCCTCACTTATTTTTGTCCCACATTGTTTTTTACCCCTTTTGTTATGTTTTCATTTTACAATCATAAACGCATCCTTCCACTTTTGGCTCATTTTAAAGTTTTGGGGGGTTTGTTACCGCTTCAGTAGTTGTGTCTTTGGGCTAATTTTTCCCGTCAATCCTATTCCCAAATCAAAATCCTTTCAAATTTAATTAACAAAAGCCAAATAGAACACTAGAAGCATTAAGGGCGTGACATTCATGTATTTTGTCCGGGCTCTCGCTGTCTGCCTTTCTTCTTAATGATAGTGCCCCTCGGGCCACGCCTTACTGCTCAGACACTAAAACGGTAGATGAAAAAAAACATCGGGAATGTCAACAAAAGGTAAAGGTTTTTCGACTGCCGTCCAGCCATGACGCTTCCTCATGTTCTACTATTTATTCTACTTGTAAATAAATTGCTTTGTGGATTTTTTGGTGAGAAAACCTTTCGGCAACTGGATTTGCCTATCTTGCTTTTCTTTTTCCCACAGTAAAATTTGCCTTTTTTAGGGGAACCCCCAAACGAAGGAAGCCTGGAAAAAGTATTTATTTAAAAGCCCGACTTTGGGTATAGCCAGTGGGATCCCCCTTTTATATTTTCTAATTGTACTGTTTTGAGGGGTTAGGGTGGAGGAAGACAAAAACACAGTATGAAAAAAGAGTCACAATCACAAATTTTTAGGTAATTTTAGGCCCTTTTAAAAAAATCAATTTTCCAAAGGGAGAGAAAATCATAAAACTAAGGGGTAAACAGGGTCTTTACACCCCTCATTGGGGAAATTTTAACCAGACATTTGGCTGTGTGGGGCTCAGAAGTTTCTGATGGTGGCCCTGCTTATGGGTGCAGTCAATATTCATCTCCAGATCCTATGGTGACCCTTTACATTATTGTTCAGGCTTTCAGTGATAGTTGCAGCGGGCCCTTTTCGGGAGAAGGTTTTAAATTGGTCGAAACGCCGTAACCCCCTGAGTTTTTTCTTGGGAACTTTTACTTTTTCAGTCTCGTAAAGTGACTGGACATGTGAATTTTTGTTGCCCCTGGTTTCTCTTGTTGTAGAGGTCAGCAGTCACTTCATTCTCTTTATTTCCAACCCTGAACATATCTGGCCTTTCTAAAGAACTCATCAAAAATGAAATTTTTCCTATCCTCTGAAAAATGGAGGTCATCCGTTGTCATCTTGGTTCTTTTGACCCCCCGTCATCTGTCTTTACCCCTACTACCAAAATGGGAAATTAGCACAATGGTCCACCTAGAAGGGAACCCGTTAATGCCATAAAGTAAATATTCCCTTTTTCTGTGGTGTAAAATGGAAAATAGCCTCAAAGGGGCTATCCTGTCCCTTGGGGGGTTCAAATTATCTTTAAAAAAAAAAAGGGGGCACCGAGAAAAAAAACTCACAAAAATGCCTTGCTGCATGAAAGTGCTTTTTGATTTTATTCCAAAAAGGTGGCTTTTTATACCCTTTTTCAAATTTTTAGTAAAAGGCATCACATGCAGTGGCTGTGAGGGTCATTTGGGACGTTCTTATCTAGGACCCTCCTCACAGCTTCAGGAAAGCTGAACACGGTTAATTTGACTAGGCGCCATCTTGGATTACACACGATCTTTACAAATACTACGGGTGGCCTTTTGTTTTAAACATTTAATAACAAAAGGATACATACATTTTACATGTTACTTATAAGTGTGGCCTATTATATATTTTTTTAAAATTTAAAATTTTGAGGATTACTAATAATACATTAAAAAGAGACAAAAGGATCACACATAATAAAAACCTTGTTCCCATCCCAAAAGTCCCCCCTTGAGATTTTTTTTCTTTTTTATCCTCCCTTCCCTTTCCCCAAATTTTTGTTTTTTTGCGGAAGTACCTCGCCCTGACAAGGGCGGCCCCCTAACCCCGAAACCCCTAGCTCCCTTTCCTTTAGGTTAATTTTTTGATGAGCGTGCGGGTTTCAGAGGGGAGTAAATGACTTTCGGGGGCCCTTTTGACTCAATGGTCTCTCAGGAATATTGTTTAATGTCCACATATCATAGGGGGTCAGGCTTTGGACAGTGAAGGGTGTGGGAGTGTCGGTCATCAAGAGGCCAGGCGGGACAATGTTCACATGATGGGAGTAGCCTAGCCCCAGCTTTCACAAATATTTCCTCAAAAAAGGAAAAACACAACAGCAAATTAGAGCAAGAAATTCGCACACAATCTATGGGAAACCCATCTGGGCAACATTCCCTGAACCCTTAGACCCTAAGTAACCACTGTGGGGGGGATTTGCCGAGTTACGCTTTAATTCTTCTGAGAATTTATCTAGTTTTAAAGGGCCCAGTGACCCTTCCCTTTGGGCCCGTATTATCGGGATAAAAGCACGCGGGTTTTTTCGTTTTGGGTGTACGTGATTATCGGTAGCAAAGGGTTCAAACCCCCGCGGCCACTTGGTCCCTTTCCTTAAACTAATCAAGGACCCCCCCTTGGGCCTCCTTAGCACGATTTACACAGGGGGGTCAAAGCGCCCTTTGGGGGGGGCTTTCCTTCTCCCCCTGGTCCACTGTGTACTATTCTGCCCCCCCTACTATATAAATCCCGGACTTTGCCTCAAAAATCTCCGAAAATCTTTAAAAGCTAGCGTTGGACATTTTCTCCGGATTCCCGTTTTCGGCGGTTCCAGTCTTTATAACCCATCCCTAGTGAGTAGGGGGTTTTCCTGTTTGTCTTTCCTCTTTTAGGCAACTTGGGTCTATACCCCATAGTCTTTTTCCCCGTGTTCCAACCCACAGCATCCCAGTAATACAAGAGGGTCCCCATATCCTCCGTCACAACCAATATTGCATGGGTTTGACCAAGAATTAAAAAAAAAACAACATTAACATCAGTAAGCAGCATTGCCTCATCTGGGCTGGAGCGATCTTGCGTGTGAAAGTGGATCGAGTTGGCTTTTCCTGCCACCAAAAAAGATGTGATCGTGGTCAGGGGACTTTTTGCGGCCCCCCAAACCTTGGCTCTAGGGTTTTAAACAAACTTCTTTTTGTAGACCCCCTCTCCAGGCTGTACTTATGAGCAGCAAGTTAAACGGATTGGATGGAAATTAGAAAAATTAACAAAACTCTTTAAACCCCCTGTAGTACATAAGAGGTATAGCATCATTTTGTCTACAATGCTGAGGGAAATATGCACCTACCTTGGGGACTGCCTAACAGGATCTCATAGGGCCCAGAGAGCTAAATATCCCGGGGGGTGTGCCTACTCTTTTCCAAGCTATGGGCAGCTGTCCCGGTCGGGCATGATTTTTCTTGCCACTTTTAAACGTCCTGGGTTTAGAATCCCGTTTCCCTGTTCCCTTGTCTCAGCGGGGTTAGTGCCGTGGCAAACAGGGGCGCCCCTTATTTTCCTAAGCCCCGTCTTCTTCGTTCTTCTTGGCTCCCTTCTTTTTCCCCTTTCCTTTTTTTCCATGGGGCTTTTCCTGCTCTTGGCCAGAATCTCCTTATAGGTTGGGTGTTTAGTTTCCCTGCAACCCCTGACGCTGACTTCTTTCCACTTTTTCCTCCTGGGCCTGTGTGGCTGTTGGTCAGCCAAGTTGGGTTTTGTTTCTTATTCAGCTTCCCCTGTGCCTTGGTTTTCGTATAGCCATGCTGTGGCAGCAGCAGTGATCCACAGGCCCGAAATGGCTTGTTCCTTTTCACTGGGGGGTTTCCCACAGCCATGAGAAACTCGTGCCTTTTCCCAAATAGGCCAAAGTCATGGGCGACCCCAAAAGCTTTTTCTTGACCCGTACATATTTTGGGCCCTTTTTTGCCCTCTCCCAAAAAGGGTTCATGTTCTTCTTCTTTGGGTTTGATTTAAATCATTGGCAAAATTTTGTTTCCCAACACTGGTGGGTTTGTGCCCCACGGCTTATACCCTTTGTGAAATCGTCCTGCACTGTTGCAAAATCTGGATCCATCCCACAAAAAAAACCATACCCCGGGTTAAAATTTAAAAAGTCAAATTTTCTTTGCTTAAAAGGAAATTTCATGGTTTTCTTAAATTGTGAAACCGGATTCTTCCCAATTTCCCTCTTTAAATCCTTTTCCCCCCTTGGGGGAAGGGGAAGTAAGGTGGCTGGATAAAGAACCAACGCGCGGGAAAGGGTGGCGTTTCCGGCAGGAGGAGAGAAAAATGAAGCCTGAGATGTTTTTTTAAGAGAACCCGGGGTTTTGGAAAATGGCGGAGATGTCAGTGGGCCGAAAGGTTTTGAGGGGTGCCCGGAAACAAAATTATACGCTGTTTTTTCCAAAGCGAAATTGGGGGTGCAGTCACCTTTTAAACGGGAAGGCCTCCCTTGAAAGGCGGGGGTTCAAGTTTCCTTCAGAGTAGAAACCCAACGGGGTCTGTTTGGGCCCCCTCCATGGGCCTGTCTAAAAATCCTAGGGCTTTGTCCTTCCCTTTCCGATCCCAAGCTGCGGGAGGGGTGGGGGCTTTTTTCCCCCGAGTCCCGGGATCCCCCAAGTTTCCATTTTCGGGTTTTGGGCCGTCCGGGGCTGGCTAAAAAAAAACCCTTTGGCCCTCTAAAGGAAATAGGGGGGGGTGTAGTCAGAGGCAATTTGGGGACAGCAGTGGAGCTGGTGAGAGGAGGCTTTCCCCCCCCGGGCTTGAGGAAGCCGGGTATACCAGTGGAGGCTGGTACAAGTTTTGGTGGTGCTGGGGCAGTAGGCTTGGGCCCAAAGTTAGTGGGGGAAACACTTTAAATTGTGTAGACAGTGGCTAGAGGGCCCCTAGGTGTTTATTTGTTTTTTTGTTTGTTTTTTGTTCTTTTTTAAGGGAAACCCAAAAAAGGGCGGGTTGGGGCCCGTGTCAAACAGGGGGCCTGTGTCATGTGAAATTTGGGTTCCCAAAAGCGGGATCCCCCAGGTTTAAAGCCCCCCTGGCCCTGTCCAAGAGGGCGCCTGGACGAGTGTGGGGTTTACAAGGTGGGGAAAGCGGGCAAAAAAGGGGCACAAATTTGGGCAAGGTTGGGCAGTGGGGGAAAAAGGGTTTGGGCCAAAGGGCCCGTGGTGTGAAGTGGGTTTGTAAATTCCTGCAAGTGGTGCTGCAAAAAAGTTTTAAAAAGGGGCCGGGGGGCCAAATTGTGAAGGGTGTTGCTAAAAGTGAGGACACCCCCCAAAAAAAACAGTTTGAGTGCTTTTTGTGAAAGACGGTGCTGAGTTTTTTTTTCCCTTTGTTGCCAGGGGTTAAACAGGGCCCAATGGGGGAAAATCCCTGCTGGGGGAAGCCCTAGTGGCCTACCTTGGGGGCCCTTTGAGCGGTTTTCTGTCCGCCAGAGACTTTAAGCAGACAAGTGGTTGTTTCCCCGGGGGGCCTTTTGTCTTCGGGGGAAAACCCCCAGAGAGTTATTGTGGCTTCCCCCCTTGGGGAAAACCAGCAAACCTTTAAAATTTAAAGGGTTTGGATTTTGGGGGGTTTGAGGGGGGTTAAATCCTAAACCGAAAAAGGGAGGGGGCTGCCCCAGTCCAGCAAAAAAAGGGCCCAGATGGTACCCCTCCCCCAAAGGATTTAAACCCTCCGGAATGGTTTGGAGGAAAAAAGGTTAAATGGAATGGTGGGTTACCAAGGGGCAAACCAGCCTCTCGCGGAGAGCACCCTTGCTGGGTCCAGCAATGGGGGCTGGGGCAAAAACCCCGGGAAAGTTGCTGGTGGGTGGTATCCCACTTTTGGGGGGAAATCGGGGCTGTGCCAGGGGGTCTCCAGGTAAAACCCCGAACCCTTTCCCCTTTTATGAAAACCGACCCGGTTGTGGTTAAGATTTGGGGCCCTTTAATTTTTTGTGCCCCTTTTTCTGGGAATGGGGGATCATCTGATTCAGGTATTTTGAAGAGTTGCGGGGGGAAGGTTAACCCTTTGGGCCAGGGATTTTCCCCTTTTTTGGTCGTTTTGGGGGAAAAGAGGGGGGAGCGGGCCGGGCCCCGCGGGTTTGTTTTTTCCCGGGGGAAAATGCCCTTGCACGGGTTTTTATGGTAACTGGGTTCCCCCAAGAAACTGTTGCCCAGAAGGACAAGTCCAAGAGCGGGTGAGAATGTGGTGTTGTACTTGAAAAAATTTTTTCTGGATTTTAATTTTGGGGAAAACCATTTGAACTGGGGGTCTGGGGGAAAATTTGTCAATAGGGGGGAAAAATTTGCTTTAAAAATAGCCCCAACCCATTCCCTGAGAAGGGGGAGGGGGGGTGGGTCCCCCAGAGTCAGTTTGCATTTTGAAGGCCAATTTTGGGAAATAGTGCAAAAAGCAAAAAGCAGGATGTAGCTCGGCGGGGCCCCTTGTGGGGAACCCAAGCGGTTTGGGGTTGCTATAGGGCGAGGGGGCCCAAAAGTGGCCCCTAGGGTTGGGGTTTAAGAGGGGGTTTAAAAAGGTTGTGAGGGGAAATGTGTGTTTTTTTGGTGAGGGCCCCCGGGGGAGGGGGAGAAAATGTGTTCCCTGCGGTGTCGGGGTGGATTTTTGGGGTTTTTGGGATAGCAACAAGGTTCCCTCTGCTTTCTCTTTCTGAAAAAAACCCCTGAGTATGGTGCCCGGGCGGCGGGTGTGGGGAGGTGTCGGGGCCCAAGTCATTTAAAAGTTGAAACCTTTGGCCCCAGCGCACTGTGTGTTCGGGATGAAAAATTTGCAAGTTGCAGGTTGCCCCCCTATTGGTTGTGGTGGTAGTGGGCCCATTTTTGTGAAAGGTGCGGTTTTCCCTGGGGTTTTGAAAAAAAAATCCTGAGAGTTGTGTTGTAATACGTTCCTGCGGAGCTGAGGGTGGGTTCCCAAAAGTAAGCAACAAGTTGTCCCCCTGCATCCCCCTTTTGGGGGGAAACCCGGGGGAATTTGGGAATGGGGTTTAAGTGGGGGGGGGTTGGATGTGTTGGGGCCCTTTTTCATAAAGGTTTTCCAAACCAGTTCCCCAGAAAACAATTTTGGCCCTGGTAGTAGCCTGCAAGTCGCGGGTTTAAGGGGGGCCCCGGGGAAGGTAGCCTCCAGCTCTGTGGGGGGTTCCCTGTTTTTCCCCAAAAGGAGGAGATTTTCATGTTTCAGTGTGCGCCTGAAAAGGGTGAAGGAGAACCGGGGAAAATGTTTCCTCTCCTCCCAATGTGTGAGGAAAACCGGTTAATGAGGGGGGTGTCCCTTTGTGGGGAAATTTAAAGCAGGTATTTTTCTGCTCTTGTTGGTCCCATAGAGTTGTTTGCCTGGTTTAAGGGGAACTCTGCAAGTGTGTTGTTGATAGAGAAAACAGTTTCCCCAGGGGGTGATTGCTCTGGGCTGTGTAGGGAGGGCTTGTTCATGCATGAGGGACTTTGAGGGTGAATGTGCTGGTTTATTTTCCCAAAGGGGGGAAAAAACCCCTTCTGTAAAGGATTTCCAGTTGCAGGGGAGGGAGGGGAATGCTTTTCTGTGTCAGTGTCAAGTTCTGATGGGGATGATTTTTTTAAAATTTGGGAGTGATTTTATTTTTGGGGAAAAAAAATGTTTTTTGGCCAAGGAGTTTTGGTGGCAGCCCGAGCGGTGTATCTTAAATGGGAGTTCCAGAGTGTGAACTTAGAGGGGGAAGGGGGAAAAAAAAATGTGTAAATTGTAGCCCCCATTGTGAGAACATTTTCCAGGGTCTGCTTTTTTCCCATTTAGCTTTTTACTGCGTGGTCACCAAATACTGCAAGGGGACGAGGGAGAGGAGTAGTGCTTGACACCGCTGAGGGGGGTGTAGGGCTAAAAACCCTGGGTAAGGGGGGGGGGGGGGGGGGGGGTTTTTAAAATTCCCAGTTTTTTAAAAGGGGGAGCGCGTCAGAGGCAAAGGATAAAATTTTTTCCGCAAGGTAATAGGGGAAAAAATATTTAAAGATGAGTTAGCCCTGTATTGTGGGAGGACTTATATGGGGGGTTGCTTTTTTCAGACCAGATGTCTGCCCCCTAGGGGTGGTGAAAGGTGATTTGGAATTTCCCTAATGTGATCACAGCCATTTTTGGTTGAGTTGGGGGGACCCAGAAAGAGATTATTTTGGGGGTTCCCCTTAAAAGGTGGAAGAAAAGGGTGCCCCAAGATAGAAAGGGGGAAAATTTCTCCATTAGAGATGGTTATAGGGATGAAAAAGGGAAACACCCTCCCCCCGGGGGGCGAAACCCTGGGAGAAGAGGGCCCCTTTGGGAAAATTTTTGGATGGGCCCCCCCCCCTCCCGGACCAGGGGAACATGTATGTTGGGGGGGTCGTCTTTTCCTTCCCAAAGTCCCGGGGAACTTTGCTGTTAGAAAAATTTTGATAATAAAAGGGGCAAATTTACCTACCTTAGTTTAAACCATCTTTCTGCTCCCAAATTTAAAAACCCCAAAATTTTCTAAGACCAACTTTAAACCAAAAACGTTAAATTCTTAAAGGCCTAAATTTTACCGCCAGAAACAGGGACCAAAAATTTCCCCAAAATTGGACTAAATTTAATCCCCCTACACTTTTAAATGTTCAGTACCCCAAAAAACCTTTTACTGTCTAATAAAAAATTTTTAAAAATAAAATTTAATATAGGGGACCTTTAAAAGGGGTTTTATACGGTTTGTTATAAAGGCTCTGAAGCTGTATTTAAAAAAAAACCTTACAGTAAACATTTAGGGGTTTGGAAACCAGTGTACACGGCTCGGCGACTTTTATAAAACCCCTTAATGTCCCCTTTTAGTGGTAGAAACATTTGTACAAAGGCTTGCAGACTGTATATTCCCTCCATACGGGGCCCCCCTTTTAAGGGGGTAGACACCAGGTACACAGCGGGTGCAGAATATAAGTGATTCATGAATTTTCTTCTTTTTGACAAAAAGGTGGGTTTTGGGGGCCTGTCTTTTTGCCTTTTTTCTTTTTTTTCTGCCCCGGGCCCGGGTCCGCCATCTTGTGAAAATCTCCCGACCACTTGTCCCTGCGTTTTTTAAGCAAAAATTATTTAAAAATTCCTGATTTTTCCCAGCAACTGCCCCCTGGCTTTATGGGGCCCTTTTAGGCAGGCGGGGTTAGATAGGATATTTGGGGGCCCCAAAATTGGGGAAAAGGTTTGGGAGAAAATAGAGGGCCCTTTGGGGCAGGCAGGGTTTTGGGTGGGAAAATAGGGAGCCATACAGGAAAAACGGGGGTTTTGGGGGGTTTTTTGGGGGCCCATTTAGGTGGGTTTTTTAGGTACCCTAAAGGGGCCCCATAAAAGAGTCCGGCAGGTTGTGGGGGAAATTAGGCCCGGCTTAAAAGGGGGTTTTGTAGAGGCAGGAAATAGGGGGGCTTACAGGAAAGGATATGGGGGCTGTATGGCAGGAAAGGCATAAAAGGGGGGTTGTTTTGTATAGGGGGGCGGGGCAGTTTGGGGCTGTATAGGAAAGGCAAGCGGGGCGAGGGGGGGCCCTTGTATAGGAAAGAACCAGGCAAAATTGGGGGGATTTTAGGCAGGCAAAGCAGGCAGATAGGGGGTTTGGTTTTTTAGGCAGGCAGGCATTTGGGGGGGCTGTATGGAAGGCATATAGGGGGTTTATAGGAAGGGGGGCATATAGGGGGCTGTAAGGCAGGCGGGCCCATTTTGGGGGTTTGTATAGGCGGGGCAGGAATATGGGGGGGTATAGGAAGGCATTTTTTGGGGGGCTATAGGCGGCTTTGGGGGCTATAGGTAGGAATATGGGGGGCTTTTAGGAAAGGCAATGGGGGCTTTAGGCAGGTTTGGGGGGCTTTTGGGCGGGAATAGGGGGGAGTATGGGGTAGGTATTGGGGGGCTTGGGAAGGAAATGGGGGGTTTTGGGCCCGGGGAAAATTTTGGGGGGTATGGGTTTAGGCATATGGGGGTATAGGAGGCATTTTTTTTGGGGGTTTTGGCGGGGCTTTAGGGGGGGTTTAAGGCAGGCTTAGGGGGGGGGGTTTGGCAGGATTTTGGGGGGTTTTAAGGCGGGCATTGGGGGGGTATGGGCGGATAGGGGGGGGCTTTAGGCAGGCTTTATGGGGGCTATAGGCAGGCATAGGGGGGGCTTTTGGCCCGGCATAGGGGGGCCCTTAGGGGGCTTTGTGGGGCTATAGGCAGGCTTTTGGGGGGGGCTATAGGCAGGCTTAGGGGGCTTAGGTAGGCTTATGGGGGGTATGGGACGGGATATGGGGACCCTATAGGCGGGGGCATATGGGAAGCTTAGGCGGATATGGGGGGCTATGGGCGGCTTTTGGGGGGGGTATAGGCAGGATAGGGGGGTTATGGAGGCTTTTATGGGGGTTATAGGCGGAAGGGGGGGGTTTTGTTTGGCTTTTGGGGGGGTTTTGTAGGTAGGCATAGGGGGGGGTTATAGGCGGGGTTTAGGGGGGGGGCTTAGGCAGGCATAGGGGGGGGAAAAAGGCGGAATAGGGGGGGGGGGGGTTTGGCGGGAAATTTATGGGGGGTTTTGTCGGCTTTATGGGGGGCCTATAGGCAGGTTTTGGGGGGGTTTTGGCAGGCTATGGGGGTATAGGCAGGCATATGGGGGGAAAATAGACAGGCTTTAAGGGGGTTGAAAAAATAAGAAACAACTTACCCTGGTCCCGCTCCCCCGATGGGGCCCCCTCGCCCCGATCTCGGCCCAAATGGGGCCTCTGCGCTAACCCCGCGGGGGGCCCGGGGTTTGTGTGACGTCACCGGGCGGGGCCCACGGGCCCCACAGGGGGCCCCCGGCAGGGGGAATTTCCCGGGCGGACAAATCGGCGCTCCGCCCTGTTACTAACGAGCAGCGCTCCCCTTTCTAAACGCAGGGGGGGGGGCCCGGGGTTCAGGGGAGTTTTTTGCTGGGCCCCGCAGCTCCCCCCCCCCCCCCTGGTGAACTTTTAAAGGGTCATTTCCCGGGGGGCCCCGGAGGGGTTTATTCCCGGGGGTTGCGGACGGGAAGTAGCAGCTGCCCCGGGGGGCCCCCCCCTAAGCACGGGGCCCCCTTTAGAAAATCCCTCCCCCTGCCCCCCGGGGTTAGGCCCTGTCTCCCCCCTTTTAAGGAAAGGAGTGTCTGTGTTAGAAACCCCCCAGTAAGGCGTTGGAAAGAAGAATGGGTTCTCTGTAAAATGGTTTGGGGGGTCCCCAGGTAAGGTTTTAATGGCGGACAAAGTGTTAAGGGTTGCCCATATTTAACTCTGTTTTTTATTAGCATGCTTTCTGGTCGTGATAAAAGTTGTATTACAGAATATGCATTGTTTGTGACCCTGTGTGATTTTGTAGGCCTGAAAAAGATGGCCCCAACCAAAAGGGTCAAATCCCTGTGGCAGGCTGTGAAGTCAGGGGGGAGGGGCCAGTAACCCCTTTTGTTTTTGAAAGGGGATTTGCAGGGAAAAAAAAAAAAAGGGGGGAAACAGGCCTTAAAGGGGGGGTTTTCCGCTGTTTGAAAGTCATGTGTATGGAGGGACGGGGAAAAGTCCTCAGACACTAGAAACTCCCCTGGTAAGGAGGCTGAGATTATCAAAAGGGGTTTCTCCTAGATGTAGGGAGATTTGGCAATAACCCGGTGAGCATTGACCAGCAGGTTTATGGGTGGCACAGAGGTAAATGTGCATAGTCGGTCCTACTGCAGTGCAGGGTATCATCACTGAGGAGGTCAGTGAGGTAGACCAGAGTCCCCCTGGTAGGAACCAAATGACAGCCTGGAGCCAAGAGGCGGAGCTTCAGGGTTCAGAAATATTTAAGCTGTATCTGATCCTAAGAGACAGGAGATGGTCAGGGAGGATCAGAGGCCTGGTGAGGAAGAGAAGTTTGGGTTCATTATGATTCTGCAGACCAAACAGGTAGTGGGTTTTGGTCTCAGGTTTGCCCCCCTTGGCTTGGTGGATAGTAACCTTGAGAGGGGTGCTGTCATTACTGTTCCTGTGCTGCTAGTGTGGTTGTGGGGAAAACCAGGGGCCTTTTGCTTATAGGAGACTCGATTAGTAAAGACACTGCCAGTGGGCACAATGAAAGGTACCCATGTGTGGGAAAGGCTACTAGGTTGATAGCGCTGATAGTGAGGTTGTCAGGATGCCGGGTGAATGTCGCCATATGGGTGAAGGGGGTGACGTTGTTGCAGAGTGTGCATGTGTTCCCCTATGGCTGTAAGTGGCTATGACCTGTCAGTTGCTCGTGTGGGAGGAGTGCATGGTGTGAGCCCACAGCTGGCTGGGGCATGGAAAGTGTTGTCCCTGCCCGAGGATGTAGGGAAGATGTTGCTCCAAAAATAGGAGCTTTGACCTGGAGGAAGGTACAAGGTGACAAAGTCCTACGGCCATTATCAGGGGGGGGGATATGTGACGAGTGGCCCAAAAAGTAGGGTTTCCTGGGCTCTGCCACGAGGTGGAGTTTGTCCCGGTAGAGACGTGCCCCAAGAGCTGGCTCTTGGTGGGGGGAGCCAAATTTTTATCTGTCAGCAATACTAGGTTGCTGACAGTGTATGTAGCATGGCTGGTATCCAGCCATTATGGGTTGGCTTCCCGGAACAGCTGAGATGGGTGGGTGGCTGTTCCAGCGTCCCCGATCTCCAGATTCCATGTCGGGTTTTGGGCCCGTCCCGGCATGGCTATTAAAAGCCTGGCTCTCCAGGTAATCGGGGGGTGTGGTCAGCTGCAAGTTGGGAGCAGAGTGGAGTGGTGAGAGGAGGCTCTTACCCCCAGGCTTGAGGAAGCCTGTATACCGTGGAGGCTGGTACAAGTGTTGGTGGTGCTGTGCAATAGGCAAGGCCACGTTAGTGAGGGACGCAGTTAATGTGTAGACAGTGGCTGACGGCCTAGGTGTTTATTTGTATTTTTGATGTTTGTGTTCTGTATCTGGACCTCAATAAAGCTGGTTGAGGCCAGTGTCAAACAGAAGACCTGTGTCAGTGTTGCCTTCTGCTTACCAAAGCAGCGATCCGCAGAGCTGAAGACCCCCTGAGACTGTCCAAGATGGCGCTTGGACGAGTGTGAGTCTTACAATATAATATGTACAGTATATGTGAGGTATATACTAACTAATACATTAAAATAGAGACACAAAGGATCACACATATATATATAACCTTTGTTCCCATCCACAACAGATGCTCTGGGACTTCCTTATTAGAATTTTTTGTTTTAAAAAGTCAAGGCAAACAGGGCATTCATGGGTCGCATCTCACCTGTATTCTAGACTCACTGACTCAAATGACTGATGAGTGTAGGATTAGTGTTCCAGCAGCAACAACTACTGGCCTATCCATCTCCTAACTCTGATGTCTATCACCCTTGCGCTATGAAGAGACTATAAAAAATCTGTTGTAAATAAACTGTAGCTGGTGCCACAGCCCTTGAGAATTTCCATCCGGGACAGGCCCCAAGATGCTGAGAGCTACAGCCTGCCCGGTCCAGAGGCCTAATGAAAGGACAGAGCAGGAAACCTCTGCTATTCAGCCACCCAATGAGAAGGATAACATACACTTACTATTACAAAAACCAACCTTTCTAAAAGGTATGATCTGCCCCCTGTGGTCCTGCTGCCCCTCCCACCCCATCTCTAGAGGAGTCAGAGCCATTGGGGTGCAGGATCTATGCTGTATGATTTTAGGACTAGCAACAGTATAAAGCAGTGGGATAGGATTCGGTTGGCAACCCGTCTTCCAAAACAGTTTGGGGTTTAAAACTAGTGTTGAGCGAACAGTAAAAAATTCTAGTTCGATTAGAATCTCGAACTTTTCTGAGTTCGGTTCAAAGTTCTATTCAAGCTCGAACTTCGAACGCCATTAAAGTCAATGGGGGAGAAGATGTTTGGTTAATTTTTATACCTATTTCAGGTTTAGGAGAAGCTGGAATTCATTTTTCCATAACAGTAAACTGGACCCGTGGAACAATTAGTGAAAAAAGGTGCAGGCAAAAACGAGAGGCTAAAATACTTATTCCTTTCATGGCTAACTGAAAGTGGGACAGTTGCGGGCAGAGGTGTAGTATGGAGGTGCAGCGGGTAGAAAGCTGCTTGGGCCCTGATCCTGGGGGGCCCAAACCCCCTTTAAACATAGGAGATTTAGGAAGGGGTGCTATAAAATAAAAACCCCCAAAACTGCAAAAAAAACAAAAATTTTGGGCACAGGTTTTGATTTAGAAAAATACAAGCACTTGTATAATATTACCCAAGTATTGGAGTTAGGCTTTGTAACCTGTAACTTTCACCCCAAAATCAGTTTGGTGTGCGAAAGGTGCGCCGCAATCCAAACTCCCTAACTATTTAGTTTGGAGAGGAAAAATGCTATCTAACTAAGAACGTCGTACAGTAGAGAGTGAGCTGAAAATGGCATTCACAAGGGAATACAGGAAAAAAAAAAAAAATATTAAAATGGTATGTGATTTTAGAGCCAATGAGAGCCCCACTCTCGTGATGAGTTTTAACAATTTCTGTGCTCTGCACTAATTGAATGGCCCCCAAAAGTGTGAAATGTGATTGGATGGGCCCACAAAAATGCGAAAGGTGATCGGATGGGACCAAAGTGCGGAAGGGGATTGGATGGTACAAAAAGTGCAGAAATGGGGTTGGATGGCCCCAAAAGTGCGAAAGGGGGATTGGATGGGGCCCAAAAATGCAGGAAAATGATTGGATGGGGACATAGTGCAAGAAAAATGATTGGTGGGCCCCCCAAAAAATGCAGAAAGGTGATGGGGTGGGGGCCAAAAGTGCGAAAAGTGATTGGATGGGGACAAAAATGCAGAAAAGTGATTGGATGGCCGCCAAAAAAATGCAGAAAGGTGATTGGTGGGGACCAAAAAAAATGGAAAAGTGTTTTGATCGCGCCCCAAAAGTGAAAAAAAAAGTGATTGGATGGGGACAAAAGTGCAGAAAAGTGATTGGTGGGGGCCCAAAAATGAGGAAGGTGATGGATGGCCCCCCCCAAAAGTGCGAAAGGTGATTGGTGGGGCCCGAAGTGCAAAAAAAAGTGATTTTGGGTGGGGACAAAAGTGCAGAAAAGTGTTGGAGGGGCCAAAAGTGCGAAAAGGTGATTGGATGGCCCAAAAGTCGGAAGGTGATTGGATGGCCCCCAAAAAGCAGAAAAAATGTTTGGATGGGGCCAAAAATGCGAAAGGCGTTTTTAATGGCCCAAAGTGAGAAGGTGATTGGATTGGGCCAAAAGTTCAGAAATGTGATTAGATGCGCCAAAAGTGCAGAAAAAATGATTAGATGGCCCCAAAAAATGCGAAAAGGGGATTGGGTGGCCGCCAAAGTGAAGAAAGGTGTTGGATGGAGCAAAAGGAGGAAGGTGATTGGATGGGCAAACAAAAAATGGTAAAAGGTGATGGATGGGACCCAAAAAATGCGAAAAGGTGATTTGGATGGGCCAAAAAAGTGCAGAAACCCGCTGAAAACTAAACTGAAAATGGCGTTCAACTAGAACTTTACTCAAAAAAACAGTAAAATGTTCAGTTCGAGTTCTTAAAAATCAAGAAGCTCTACTACAACTTTTCTAGAACAGTTCGATCAACTCTATTAACAACCCAATCAGGAGCTGAATCCCACCTGATCTGATTCTACTGCAAGATCCATTATTAAATGTAAACTCTTGAACCCATGAAAAGCAAAAAATAATAAAAAGTGACTTACCCCAAAACCTTAATTGGCCCCAGTTTTTTGCTGGTAGAGAAATTTTACATTTGAGAATAATGCAAAAAAAATCTATAAATGAAGCACCTTTAACTAATTGGCCGTATATTTCCACATTATCTCCTGGACGCGTATAGTGATATATATCTGAAAAGCTCAAAGAAAAGCAACAGTTTTTGTTTTGACAAATATACATAAAAATGGTCTTTGTTGTTGGACAAAGTGGTAAGAAAAAAATTGCCCGGGGACAATTATTATTGAGGGGAGAAAAAAAAGAAGAGTTATCAGTCAGAATCCCTTTTAGTACAAAAAGTTTGTATGATTTTGATGATGAGGAGTGACACCCTTTTGGAGTACTGGATGGTGCGATGGGAGGCAAGGTAAAAATGGGGCTCTTTACATGGTCATAAAGTATATAGAGATTTTAGTTGGAGATTTTTTTCTTTTGTTTGTTATTTTTTTTTTTAATTTTAAATCTTTGTTTAATGGAAATTTTTGAGAAAATTTGAAAAGATGTGATATGGTTAAGGGATTTTTGTCAGGTCAGTTTTCCTTTTCCATAATCCACATTTACATGAAATGGGTTTTTGATTATGATGTATTTTAAAAATCTATTAAAGAGTCCATTAGGAGAAGGGGGTTGCGTTTAGAGCGGAAAATAGTTATTGGTTATAAACATCGATCTTTGCTTCTTGCTTGGAGGGTGATGATAAAAAGTGGGGGCCAGAAGAGGGCTTACACTAAAGATGGGGGGACCTTTATAAAGGGTGAATGAGTTTCTAATGAGCCTTTTTTTGTATCCTCCTTCTGGGGCCCTCTTTGGGTTGTCGATACTTTCATAATTATTTGTGTTTGTTTGATAGATGTCAAAGGAAAAGTTTTCCCCTTTCAACAGGGTTTGTGGCTTAAATGTGTCCAAATTGTTATCATCAGTGTCTTATTTTCCCCCTTGTATGTGTTTATATTTTATAATTTTAAAATATTTGTTTTGATTCCCTTATGACCGTACAGCATACCCTTCCCCTTCTTGGCTACTCTATTTGCCCCTTTTTTTTCTTGAAATTTTACCAAACAGCTGGGTCTGACAAAGTGAAGATTTGGGAAAAAAAACCCAATAATTGGGGGTTTGTTACTCACTTCAGAAGTTGTCTCTCTTGGGGGCAGTTTTCTGTTAATTATCTTCACAAATCCAAATTTTACTCAAATGAACTCAACTGAAAGCCAACAAGAAAAACTAGAAGAATTAGAGACAGGGAGGGTGGCATTCATGGATACTGTCCTGGCTCTCAATGCTCTGCCGTTCTTCATGATAATAGTGACCACTCTGACCAGCGCCTTACTGCTTAAACACTACAACGGTCAGATGAGGAAGAAGATCGGGAATACCAAGGTGAAGGATTATTGGGTTGCCGTCCAGACCATGACCGCTCTCCTCATGTTCTATTTAATCATTTTTGTTTCAGTCGTCATTGTTTCACTGCACATAGTTAATGAGAAGACCTGGGGCTACTGGATATGTGAGATGGTGCTGGTTTCATTTCCCACAGTCCAATCTGCTCTTCTCATCTACGGGAATCCCAAACTGAAAGACGCACTGAGAAAAATGTTTACCTTTACAACCTCGACTGTAGGTTCTGGCCAGTGAGGATCTCTCCCATTACAAAATATTTTCTTACTGTCGTTATTGAAATTTTTGAGGGAATTAGAAAACTTAGTGGAAACTGAGTGGAAACTATATGACAGTACATTAAGTCCATATATAAGTTCTTAAAGGGGTTGTCTCACTACAATGATTTGGTTTTAATTAAAAGATCTTTAAAAAAACAAGCAGCTTTGCAATATATGTTCATTACTAATGTCCTACTGATTTTGAGTTATCCCTGTTAGTAGGAGTGCATCAGCTCCTCAAATCACTATAGCCATGACCTGTTGATTTTTCTCTCACTGGCTGCCAGTGCTGGGGGACATCATCAGCTTTTCAAAAACAGGTTCAGAGCACAGAGCCCTCCTGCACAGTATGGGGGCCACTTTTTGATGTTCGTAGTGGGGGAGGGGAAGATTTCTGTGCTGTGTAGCTGTCTGCCTGGATTAATGTGTTTGCCCGCTCCCCCTGCTCTTAAAATAGATTGAGGAGAGCAGAGGTTTAGCTGATCTGTGGTCAGCACGATGTGACAGCAGTGAAGTGTGTTATTTAATATGATGTGTCTGTAGAGCTTTGACTATACTAATAGAACAGATCAGGGGGGCATGTGAACGGTTCATATCCCTCCCTGCTCTGCTGTATTAGTTATAGAATAAAAGAGGTGGTATACTGCAACCTCTCAATGCCAGAGTCCGAGTAGAAGTTTACAAATGAGCACAAAGATTCACTGGAGTAAACTATAAAATGTAACTTTTAATAATCTATTAAAAAATTTTGTATAAAAAAGTAAAAAATGGACACTTATGTATAAAATTGAGGTAAAAAAGGGCCCGGGAAAAAAAATTTGCCCCTTAAAACCCCCTAACAAAACAAACTAATGGAAATACGCAAAGGGCAAGTTGATAGGAAAACCCCCCAGGAACCTAACTAAAAACACCATTACACCTTTGGTGATAACAAAAAGGGAAAAAGTGAGAAAAACAAAAAAAAGAGATAAACCGAGGTTTCTTTTAAAGGTAAGTATGAGAATTCCTAGGGAAAAAAAAAAATAGTAATGAAAAAATACTGACAGGTAAAGCACGTACAATGCTGAGTTTAGTACAAAAAAGGCATGCCGGTCTTGAGGAGAGCCCAACCTCGGAATCCAACGATGGTGGAAAATAGGAAAAATATTTCACACAAAAAAAAATAAGTAGTAATTTGTAATGAGTTATTTGTTGCGTGCAATTTTATATAAAAATGGGTTGTGTATTGACAGTGTCTGGAGTTCCCCTTTTTGAGATTTTTTAAAACTAGGGGGAAAATTGGGATACTAACATTCCCCTTTATGTAAGTACCCAGTCGGCCATTCTTTAGCTGGATCTAAATTGGTAAATACAAATGGGATTTTTTGTTCCTGAGAGACATTTTTTAAAAAGGTATACCCCTTAAAAAGTACATTTTAGGGGGGTCCCCCTGTTTTTGTGGATATGTTTTTTAAAAATTAAAAAGGTAAAGTCCTTAAAATTTGTTGTAATATTTACGTTTATTTTCATATACAGCCAGGGCTTCTTACATTTGATTAATGTTTTGATTAAAGGGGGAAAGACACTGTGCTTTACTGTAGTGACTTTTTAGGGTTACTTTTTATTTCCCCCGGGAATTTATATTACCTTGAAAAAGAAAGCGTGGGTTTATCTCTTTATTATTGTTTTTTTAATTTTTTCCCCCTTTTTTTTATAAAATAGGGTTTTTTATTGGGTTTTGGGGGGGTGTTTATCGGGTTTGGCCTTTTTATTTCCCCATTAGGTGTTAGTGTATAGGGGTTATAGGGTCATTTTTTTCCTGGCCTTTTTTTCCCTTTATATTTTGTAGCAAAAGTGTTTTTTATTTTTTAATAATTTTTTTTGATTATTAAAATCTCGCTGTTTTTGTGAACCCATCCTGATTTAGTAAAACCTTTCACAGTGTTATGTCTGTTCTGATGGGGGACAGCACAGAAAAGGGTTTTTTTGTTGTTGTTGAGATGTTCAGGAGATTTGTTGTAAGCAGGGGTATAGGAACACTTTTCACCCTGCTCTTTTTTTAGATAAAAGCTTCACGGATGTGGTCTAGCCCTTTATGATCGCCTCCCCCCCCTGTCCGTCTTTTGGGAGGACGCAAGAGCTCGGCCAAGGCCCGACAGGCAGCTGATCCAGCAGTGAGCAGCGGGGCAGACTAGGCAGGAAAAGGGTTAACTTGGCAGCAAACCCCTCGCCCCCACCTGTGTATAAAAAGTTACTGCAGTTGGAGGAGGAGAGCTGTCTGTGTGTGAGGAGAGGGGGAATGGGGAGGAGAAGAGGCAGAAAGAAGCACCCCCCTGAATTCAAAAATCCAAGGGTCCCAGACACATGAGGGGGCTGAAAACCTATAGTGAAAACAACCCCAAGTTTCTTAGTTGAGGAAGAGTATTGTCCCATTAGCATGATTCGCAAGATGTTTGAGAAGTTTCTTCAGCACCAAAGCTTCTCACAAAGAGGTTGTAGAGAGTTTCCAACATTAACAGTATCAAAAGTAAAGAAAAACAGCACTCCAAAAAAGAGGAAAGGAAAAACTTATGAAAAATGGTTGCAAAGTCAACAGTCAGCCGTCCTTAACCAGAACAGACTAAGACCAAGAAAAAGGAAGTCGACAGCATCCCAAGCATAGAAAAGTCATAAAAAATTTATAGAAATGTATAGAAAACAGAGTAAAGAATAAGGGGTCTTTATTAAACCTTAGCATTAGCATCAAGCAGTAGCAGTATGTCTGGCAGGGAGTAGATTGAGAGGGAGGGGGATCTGAGACAGAAGTTTCTAGAGATTTGATGAGGAAAGAAACAAAAAAAAAGGCCGGAGACCATTAAACATAAAAAAACAAAAACTCGGTGTGATGTTTCTAGTATATAGGAAAAAAAACTGAACTTTGGTTGTTGCTATGTATGATGGACAACTCATCCATGCATTAATAATAATAATAATAATAATAATAATCTTTATTTCTATAGCGCCAACATATTCCGCAGCACTTTACAAATTCAAGGGTAAACATACAGTCATTACACATTAAAAGTACTTACAAATGAGACACGCGGTGTGAGGGCCCTGCTCGTGAGAGCTTAAAATTTCTATTAGGGGGTATGGGGGCCCACATACGGTAAGAAGTGCCAAGTTTACAATGGTCCGGCCATGTTTCATAAATAGGGGGTGGTTTCATGAAAAATGTGATGAACCTCCCACCCTGACTGTACATCTATATACAGATAAGTGCTGTGAGGGCCCAAGTGCAGGTAGTGACAGATGTGTGTGATAGCCGTTAGGGATCTTGGGG
The DNA here is from genome assembly GCA_025379985.1 of Phyllomedusa bahiana. Lineage (NCBI taxonomy): Eukaryota > Metazoa > Chordata > Amphibia > Anura > Hylidae > Phyllomedusa > Phyllomedusa bahiana. Next base: position 10,811 of record JAODAL010044602.1, on the reverse strand, counting down.
GGCCAGACCGAGAAGATGTATTTTCAGGGCCCTCTTAAAACTGTGGGGGGTTGTGAATGTGCCTAAATCGCCCACGGTAGCATATTCCGGGAGAATTGGTGCCGCACGTGTGAATTTCTTGTAGGCGGGCATGGGAGGTTCGGATGATTGAGGAATGTAACCTGATATCATCAGCAGAGCGGAGAGCACGGGTAGGGCGGTAGACAGAGACTAGGGAGGAGATGTAGGGAGGAGCAGCGTTGTGGAGAGCTTTATGAGTGAGAGTGATGAGTTTATACTGTATCTGTCTGGATGGGAAACCCAGTGCAGTGACTGACAACGGGGGGGGTAGAGGCATCAGTATAGCGGCTGGAGAGAAAAACAAGCCTGGCTGCTGCTTCTGGACAGTTTTGGAGAGGGGAGAGTTTGCAGAGAGGGAGCCCGATAAGCAAGGAGTTGCAGTAGTCAAGACGAGAAAGAATAAGAGCAGTAATGAGAGTTTGAGTCGTTTCCACAGTGAGAAATGGAGGGATTTTGGAGATATTCTTGAGGTGCAGGTGACAGGAGCGGGCAAGGGATTGGATATTAGGGGGAGAAGGTCAGATCAGAATCTATTATAACCCTAGACAGCGGGCCTGCTGCCTCGGAGAAATGGTGGTACCACATACAGACACAGATATTGCAGGGGGGGGGGGGTTGGTTAGTAGATGGCGGAAAGCCCAAGAAGTTCAGTCTTAGTGAGGTTTAGTTTCAGAGGGAAGAGGAGGACATGATGTCAGAGACAGCGGACAGACAGTCACTGGTGTTTTGTAGCAAGGTGGAGTGATGTCATGGGAAGAGGTGTATAATTGGGTGTCATCCGCATGGGAGATGGTACTGGAAGCCAAATTTATTGATGGTTTGTCCAAGGGGGGCTGTGTACAATGAAAAGAGGAGAGGACCTGGAACTGATCCCTGAGGAATTCCAACAGCAAGAGGACGAGGAGAGGAGGTCGAACCAGAAAACGAGACACTGAAGGAGCGGTCAGGAGGTAGAGAGAGAACCAAGAGAGAGCAGTGTCCCGGAGGTCAATGGTGCTGAGCATGCTGAGGGAGAAGTTGGTGATCCACAGTGTCAAATGCATTTAAACTAAGGGAGAGACAGCTAGACATATAATGCGGTGGGATGGTGGGACTTGTTGTTCCACAGACAGGACGTACCATTTAAACTAAGCAGAGACAGCTAGACATATAATGCGGTGGGATGGGTGGGGGCTTGTTGTTCCATAGACAGGACGTACCATTTAAACTAAGCAGAGGGCAGCTAGACATATAATGCGGTGGATGGCTGGGACTTGTTGTCCATAGACAGGACGTACCATTTAAACTAAGCAGAGACAGCTAGACATATAATGCGGTGGGATGGCTGGGACTTGTTGGGTTTCCCCAGACAGGACGTACCATTTAAACTAAGCAGAGACAGCTAGACATATAATGCGGTGGGGTGGCGGGACTTGTTGTTCCATAGACAGGACGTACCATTTAAACTAAGCAGAGACAGCTAAGAATATAATGCGGTGGGATGGTGGGCTTGTTGTTCAACAGACAGGACGTACCATGTAAAATAAGCAGAGACAGCTAGACATATAATGCGGTGGGATGGCTTGGGACTTGTTGTTCCACAGACAGGACGTACCATATAAAGAAAGCAGAGACAGCTAGACATATAATGCGGTGGGATGGGTGGGACTTGTTGTTCCACTGACAGGACGTACCATTTAAACTAAACAGAGACAGCAGACATATAATGCGGTGGGATGGTGGGGCTTGTTGTTCCACAGACAGGACGTACCATTAAACTAAGCAGAGACAGCTAGAATATATTGCGGTGGGGTGGCTGGGACTTGTTGTTCCACAGACAGAACGTACCATTTAAACTAAACAGAGACAGCTAGACATTTAATGCGGTGGGATGGCTGGGACTTGTTGTTCCACAGACAGGACTTACCATAAAACTAAAGCAGAGACAGCTAGACATATAATGCGGTGGGATGGCTGGGACTTGTTGTTCCACAGACAGGACGTACCATTTAAACTAAGCTGTGACAGCTAGACATATAATGCGGTGGGATGGCTGGACTTGTTGTTCCACAGGGCAGGACGTACCATTTTAAAATAAGCAGAGACAGCTAACATATAATGCGGTGGGGTGGCTGGGACTTGTTGTTCCACAGACAGGACGTACCATTTAAACTAAGCAGAGACAGCTAGAATATTAATGCGGTGGGATGACTGGGACTTGTTGTTCCACAGGACAGGACGTACCATTTAAACTAAGCAGAGACAGCGAGACATATAAGGCGGGGGGGATGGCTGGGACTTGTTTTTTCCACAGACAGGACGTACCATTTAAATTAAACAGAGACAGCTAGACATATAATGCGGTGGGATGGCTGGACTTGTTGTTCCACAGACAGGACGTACCATTTAAACTAAGCAGAGACAGCTAGACATATATTGCGGTGGGATGGCTGGGATTTGTTGTTCCACAGACAGGACGTACCATTTAAACTAAGCAGAGACAGCTAGACATATAATGCGGTGGGATGGCTGGGACTTGTTGTTCCACAGACAGGAGCACCATTTAAAACTAAGCAGATACCAGCTTAGACATATAATGCGGGTGGATGGCTGGGACTTGTTGTTCCACAGACAGGACGTACCATTTAAACTAAGCAGAGACAGCTAGACATATAATGCGGTGGGATGGCTGGGACTTGTTGTTCCACAGACAGGGCGTACCATTTAAACTATGCATAGACAGCTAGACATATAATGCGGTGGGATGGCTGGGACTTGTTGTTCCACAGACAGGACGTACCATTTAAACTAAGCAGAGACAGCTAGAAAACATTTAAAGCGGTGGGATGGCTTGGACTTGTTGTTCCACAGACAAGGACGTTCCATTTAAATAAGCAGAGACAGCTAGGGCATATAATGCGGTGGGATGGCTGGGACTTGTTGTTCCACAGACAGGACGTACCATTAAAAAAAAGCAGAGACAGCTAGACATATAATGCGGTGGGATGGCTGGGACTTGTTGTTCCACAGACAGGACGTACCATTTAAACTAAGCAGAGACAGCTAGACATATAATGCGGTGGGATGGCTGGGACTTGTTGTTCCACAGACAGGACGTACCATTTAAACTAAGCAGAGACAGCTAGACATATAAATGCATTCTCAATATGTCCAACCTGGCACCCACTAGAAGGCCACCAAGCATAAAGAAACACATAAAGTCATCCAACACCAGAAGGACCTTGCACAACAGTCTCCTACAGAGGTGGGTTTCCTGGGGACATGCATTCCTGAAACCAGACTTTCTGCTACAAATGTGTAATATCTATTTGAACATTCTGTGACAGAAGAGCAATAAAAGTTTTCCGTGTCTCAAATAAATTGTGACTTTCTGTTCTTCTTCCATCTATTTTCAATACACTGCCCGTTTATCATGGAATAGTTTGAGACTGGGAGGTTGGTGGCCACTTATCTAATCATTTCATCCTTCCAATAACCACTTGTATCTCTCCAGAACTAGGTATCCAGAAACAGACACAGTTGCTTGGTGCAAAATTTGTAATATATATTGAAATAACCAAGCAATTATTACAGTATCTAAATGAGTAAGTTTATGTTATCTCATCTTTCATTACTTTTGGTTTTAATAGTTGTGGGTTCTATTTTTGGTTTGGGAAACATGGTTGCAATTTGCAGGTGTAAAAAGAGGTCATTGAGATACTTACCTTGGCAATGATACTTACCTAGGACCATGACCCTCAGACAACAACGATGCTCAGTTTGCATTCTTCCATGACCCTGTTTTCAGCTGAAGAGAAAGCCAGTTAGTACCCGCAGACCAGTGGCCACCGTGTAGGCCTTGATAATGTCATGAGGCCTACCAGCAGATGGGTGGTCCATCCTTTGATAATAGCCTACTGACAGTCAGGCAGTGAGTCCCTTGTTACTGTCATGAGGCCTACCAGCAGGTGGGTGGTGAGTCCCTTGCTACTGTCATGAGGCCTACCAGCAGGTGGGTGCTCCATCCCTTGATAATGGCCTACCAGCAGGTGGGTGCTCCATCACTTGATAATGGCCTACTGGCAGTACAGTGGTGAGTCCCATGATACTGTCATGAGGCCTACCAGCAGGTGGGTGGTCCATGCCCCTGTACAATCTCCCATGCAAAAAGCTGACAGATAAACGGTTCAGGAGGAGTAAGTAGTAAGTGCAGTCCTCGGGTTTGGGGTGCTCCGAACTCTACCCTCGATTCCCCGGACTGTGTCAAGGTGTCACCACATGTTACTGCTCTCTGGAAGGGTTGGTAAGGCAACCCAATGGGAAATAAGAGTCAGGGGTCCGCAGTGAACCAGTGCACTTCTTTTACCCCTTACCAACATCTTATATGAGGAAGTTCTCATGCCGGTAAGCAGCTAACAGCTAACTGCAGCTTGTAAGATATGGTTGTACAGGATAAGCAACCCACTTAGGTTCTTTTGTATTGCGGGGAGAGACGATGTGGGACTCACTGCGGTGTACCGGCGTACAAATAAACAGACACAACAACTGCTGACCGGGAAAACTGAGGCTTTACTTTCTTGTCTTCCAACAACAACAGTTACAGAACAACCTTGTCGCTCGTATTGAGATTCATGCAGCTACTGAAGCAATCACACGCCAGCAGTACCCGATGGGGCTATCCTTTCCGCCGCCTCAGTGCTCTAACCTGACTTTCTTTCAGTGGCTCTTCCACGCAGTCCAGGTGGCTACCGCTTCTGTCCGCTGCACTTGAGGCTTCTTGCCCCTTCTCCAATACACTCTGGCTGGAGGGCACAGTGCAGCCCCAGCTTCCTTCCGGCTTGCTTGCTGACAACCTTTAACTATTTACAGGTTCTAACTCTCTCTCTCTGGCCTTTTGCACCTAGCTTTCCAATGGTATTTCCGCCCCATACTGTGGGATTTTCTCCCCTCTCCTGGCAGTTCTGGCAGACTCTCTCTGTGCAGCTACATTCCCCCTGCTGCTGTAACTAGGCCCCCTCCTTCTCCTCAAATCCAGCACTGTGATCGGCTGGAAAGTATGACACGTCTGTATCCGGGCAGACTAAACTATGAACACATCTTAATGTTAATCTATGACCTACTAACTTTCCTAACAACCTGACACTCACACTACTTTCCAAAATAAGGATAACTAGAATAAGGCTTCCTACACCACCTCACACAGCTAACAACCGCCACTTACAGCGTGGAATGGTGCCGGCACAGGCATCTCACAGTGTTTAACCCTTTAGACTTTGCAGCAAAGATGGCTGCAGCCTCTAAATCAATAAGAAATGGTGCCGTGCAACGTTCTTCACTTCGATCGGGGCGCCCACAACTAAATATCAGGCTCCCTATCAGTTAACATGGCAGATGGAAGCTTCCATTGCCGCCATGTGTTCTGGTTTTACTAAGCAGTAAAACCGACATCATCGTACATCCTAATGCATTGCATTATAATGCATTAAGGTGTATAAATGATCGTACCCCCTAGTGATGTAGTACTCTAGGGGGGCTCAAAATTAAAGTAAAAAAAATAAATTTTAGAGTGTAAAAAAATATTGCTGGCTGAAGGAGGTGTGTGACTGAGCTCCTCACCGCGCATGCTGTAAAATAGGGGAAAAACCTTATAAAAATGGGACCAACGAAGGGGAAAAGAAAGCCCAGAGACCCCTCGACGGGTGGTGAAGCTGGAGTCCCCATCTCCAATTATTTTGCGCCGCTGGCGGGGAAGGAAGATGACTCTGACGGCGCCTCGCTGGAGCGGGCGCCGTCTTGCCTGAATCTGAGACCTCCGAGGCGCTCTGCAGCAGGACGAGCACAGCGGCGTGCGGGCAGATTGCCGGACCATACCTGTACTCCCGCTGAACTCCGTGAGCCCCGACGTGGATCCTCGGCGGCAGCTGACTGGCAGTTACAGCGCCAGGCAGCCAGAGAGGAAGGAGTCGAGCGCGTGCCGGAACTACATACTGGCGCCTCACCCAGAACACAGGCCGAGCGGACCCGCGCTGTGACGGAGAGACGTGGCTGCCCTGCCGCTGCTTCACGGAACTCCCGGCCGGTACCCGACATAACGAGGGAGGTCGCAGTGAGTACCGCAGCCATCCCTATCAGCGGCCCCCAAGAAGGAACGAGCAGCATGGCGGTGCCTCGTGGCGGGTTGCCCTTTTGTGAAGAGGACACCTCCACTGGCAGTAAGGGGAACATGGCGCGAGCTGAGAAGCAAACCCCATGCAAGGGGAAAAGACTGACATCCTCTGCAGCGGAGTCGGTCCCTGACCCTTTAGAGGCTCTTATGCTAAGCCCCCAAGCAGATGCTGCGGGAGCATTCTCCCTGGCCCCAGATGAATCTGGACAATCTGAAGAGTGGTCCGGGGGTGGCTCTCCAGAGAGCAACTCAGTATGAGCAGATGCTTATGATGCAGACCCCCCTAGCCAAAAGATGAGGCGGGAGTCAGGCTCTTATAGCAACATGCCCAGAGAGGAAGCCTTACAAGCCCTGAGTGGTCACCCTGAATTACAGGCCCTTCTGTCTTTAATACCTATGAAAAATGATATTACTGCCATGGTGCAAGATCTTAAAGGGGTTTTGCCACCATGTAATGTTGACGTGGGAACCTCCAAAATGGGTATTTAATCACTTTTCTAAATATATGTGATTAAAAAAAGTGAAAACTCTGAGAGCTACAGCATTTCTCAATCCCCCTGTGGTTTCCTCAAAGCTTCCCTAGTCACGACCCAGGAGCTGAAAGGCCGCGCTTGCGTGAATCACTTTCTTATCTGATGACAGGCAAAATGGGAAAGGTCTTTTAAGGCACCGGGTGCAAATGTTTTCTTTTGTATACAAAATAACTAGCTGTGGTTTTATTAGCCCTTTGCTTTAAATCTGATGACAGAAAAACAGAAAAAGTTTTTCAATCTGCTTGTAAAAAAGTTTCTCTTTTGTTTACAAAATTTACAAGTTATAGTTTGTATTTGAGTGAACATGTCACAGGATCCCCTTATGCAGGCTTGTACTTGGTGGGTGTCTGTTGTCTCTGCCTTCACTCCGTGATTTGTTTACATTACATTCTTCTTAGCAGAAAAGGGTTTTCTCCTGACAGTGTGTCTGAGGTGTCTTGCGTATTGAATAAAGTTGTACTGTTTATTAGTTTTAAAGTTTTGAACGCCCCCCTTGGATTCCTCACTCCCCCCCCCTTTTCCTTTTCTCACTGAAGCTTCATGACTCAGAGTGATTTGTTGACATTCTGCCTGGGCTAACGGAGAGATAAGAAACTTGGTAAGAAACTTTCTGTCGGCAAATCCCCTTTAAGGCTGCATGGCGGCAAGAATTGCAGACTGTGAAAACTGATGTCAATGCCCTTCAAGACAGGCCAAAACCTTTAAACGTTCCAAACCACGTCCCAGCGCTCCATAGCGGACCAACAGTCCACAGGGGCCCACAGAAAGCGCTTCACCAAGACCTCATAGAAACATGGACGATCTTGAGAATCGTAAACAAAAGAATTAATAAGATTAGGGTCTTCCGGGATCTGTTCACCCAAGATCCCCCCCAATTCCTAGGAATTTTTCAACTGTTTCTGGGAAGGAAAAAAGATGAAAACCCCTAAATGGATAAGGCCCATAGACCTTAAGGCCGCAGAGTCAAGGATACGCGCCCACGCGAGTGTCTGCCCGGGTACATTACTTTGAATTAAAGAATCCATTTTTTTAAAAAAGGAGGTTCTCTCAAAATCTAATGTGGGAGGGCGCTAGAATCAATCTACCCAGATTTATCTAGGCGCAGCTGACTTTGACTGCACTCAAACCGCTTTTTGTCTGTGTACAGTCCCTAAATACCCCAACCCCTGGGGATTTCCCTTTTTCGTACAAGTGCGTAAAGGGACCAGGGGGCTGTCAAGGAATGTTAAACGTAGAGAATCCGTAAAACCCCCTAGAGGGGGGGGGGGCGCATGTTGGCGTCAGGGGTGCCGGTCAAAAGGGGACTCGTGTTCAACACGCAATAATCCCCCACCTGAGACAAAACTGCCCCCTCCTCCTCCCCTTGAGGGGGAAAAACGGGGTTCAACTTTTTCCTGACTGTGGGGGAAAACCCTTGTATAATGTGACCCAAAACCCAAATTTTCTTCGCTGTTGTGGGGTCCCCCCACATTTCTCCCCACTACAAGAACTGATTTGCTGTGCCAAAAGGGGCATCCCTCGTGGTCCCGTGATCTTTTTCTTTACAGCACTACCGGATGTGGCCTCCCCTTGATTTTTAAAACCCTTTTCCCCCCCCCCCCCCCCCCTCCCTTTAAACCTTAACACTTTTTTTTTTTTTTCTCTTTTCTCCTCTCTCCCCTCCCCCCTCTTTTCCCTCCTCCCCCCTCTGGCCACGAACCAGATATAATTAATTCCCCAAGTGTTTACATTTTGTTTATGTAGCTCGTGCACGTCCGATGTAGGTTACTAGAAATTGCTACTGCTCGCCATATGGCGAATCTACGCCTGGAGAGTAGCATACATTTGCCTCCTCGACTGGTGAAGGCTAGTCACAGTCCCCCAATAGGGACAGATGTAGGCGACCCATGCCTACTCACAGCAGCAGTTATGTTGCACTCTACAGTTCTGTTGCCACACGAACGTTCCGTTGGCTTTTTGCTCTTGTTCCTGGGTCTAATAGGAAAACTGGCCCACTGTTGGCCTTGGTTGAGAGTCCTGTGGTGGGAGAGGATCATGGATGATTTGAGGCGGTGGCGGATGGTTCTGGGACTAACATGACGTCCGTCAGAATCTCCTCTTTTAACGTTAAAGGTTTTAATGTGCCTGAGAAGAGGTCTAAAATATTGTATCAGATGCATAAAGCAAGAACTCAAATCCTCTGTGTACAGGAGACCCACTTTTGCAGTGGGCAATTGACCACCTGGAAAAATAAATATTACCCTGCCTGGTGCCATAGCAGCTGCGGAACGAGCAAAACTAAAGGGGTAGTGATACTCTTCCATAGATCCCTGCAGCATAAGATTTTGGAGACCAGAGCAGATGAAGATGGTCGATTCATTTTTGTGAGGTGCAGCATACAGGGCAGGGTGTACACATTAGCCAATGTCTATGCCCCGAACCAGGGTCAATTGACGTTCCTGGATAAAACTCTAGACGAGCTTAACGCCTTCACTAGTAGTCTGCGGGGATTTCAATGTCTCCCTAAACCCGGAGCTGGACACATCCGCCCGAACATCATTTTTCCCTCTAAACAAACTGAATAAGATTAAAAAGCTTTTTCATAATATGCAGCTCTGTGACACATGGCGCATATTGCCCCCGGGATACTGGGATTTAACCTTTTACTCGCTCCCATGGAAAGTATAGTAGAATTGAACAAACATCTTTCTACACCACTCGGCCCTCCCCTCTCTTAAATCAGCTTCTATTGATAACATATTGTTATCAGATCACGCTGCTGTCCATTGTGAGCTGACTGTTCCTGATGCCAGCCATGCGGCTTACTCGTGGAAACTCAATGAGTCCCTCCTCAATGACACCCTATACATGACCGACCTGACTCAATCAGCCCGGCTCTTTCTGGAGGATCATCGCACGGATGATTCCTCGTGCCAGCTCAAATGAAAGGTCTTAAAGTGCGTGCTACGAGGAATACTAATAAAGCATGGAGCTAGATTAAAGAGAGAAGCTTCGGCAAAAATGTCGAAAATGCTCACCAAGCTTGGGATTCTCAAGACAACACATAAGGCCTCACAGGACGAGATGACATTGAGGGAGTTAACCCAAGTGCGACATGCCATCCTGAAACAGCTGGAGCAGAGAAATGATCGCTACAGACAACTCTGCTCCAATTCATACTATGAATGGAGCAACAAACCCAGTAGGATGTTAGCGAGGGCACTGAGGGATAAACGGGCATCATTGTACGTCCCTGCGATTAAGAAAAAAGCGGGCAAATTGGAACATCTGACCACAAACATAATGGAGTGCTTTAAAGCCTTCTATCATGATCTGTATAACCTACCAAAATCAACGTCATCATCCCCCTCAACCTCTTTAGATGCGTATCTCAGGCATACTGCCCTCCCAACAATCTCTCCAGACAGACTTGCTGTCTTGGAGGAACCCTTTACTCTGGAGGAACTTGACGCGGCTATAACATCCCTCCCATCTGGCAAAAGCCCAGGACCAAACGGGTTTACTGCCAAGTTCTACAAACTACTGAAAGAGGAGCTTTCTGCCCCCCTATTGAGCTCTTTTAACTCGATCTCCTCGTCGAGTCCCTTTCCAGAGCACTTCCTCCAGGCTTATATCACGGTCATTCCTAAAGAGGGGAAGGACCCCTTGCTGTGCTCCAGCTACAGGCCAATTTCCCTACTAAACGTTGACACAAAACTCTTCGCAAAATTGTTGTCCGTGCGCCTGAACACCATCCTGGGGGACCTGATCCATTTAGATCAGGTCGGTTTTGTCCCCTCTCGTGAAGCACGGGACAACACCCTTAAAACAATTTCCCTTGTACACCAAGCAAGACTGGCGGCCGTGCCCTGTATGCTGCTATCGCTAGACGCTAAGAAAGCGTTCGACAGGGTGGACTGGTCCTTTATGGAAAGGGTCCTATCTAGTATGGGTCTTAGCCCTCTTATGCTCCAGCGCATCATGGCACTATATAGAAACCCACACGCGAGGATTAGAATCAACGGATCCCTATTGGCCCCCGTATCCATTGGCAATGGCACCAGGCAGGGTTGTCCCCTTTCCCCTATCCTGTA